>JABCJY010000541.1:0-55435 GCA_013184415.1 Fusarium concolor
ATTAAATTCGGTATGCTAAGTAAAGACTCGTCTCATATTTAAATAATTATTAAAAGCATGCTTATTATGCGTTACATTCTTTAAAGTGATCGCGATGAGGTTCTGACAGGCGCAGGGTAGGTGCAACTTGGCATGCAAGACGCTGTTAGTCAAGAGGGCCAGTTAGATCATAATAAACAAATGCTCATTTAGAGCCACGATCTGAGAAAGCAATAATAGGTTATCTCTAACCAAACTAAAATTAAGTAGACAGCCATAAGTCTTAACTAATGCCAGATGGATGGTGTTAACTTTACGTCACTATCTGACTATCCTTTCGCATATCTCCATGATCAATGACTTCCAGTGTGGGATATGCAACAGTCTTCCTAGCGGGATTTAATGCTTGTGAAAACCATCTCCGGGCAATAGGCCATCATGCCCCAGCCTTCGAGTGCGATGACTGTCCCCGCTTCTTTAATTCCGAGCTGGGCCGAGCTTAGCATATGAACGCGTTGGGTCATTGGAAATGTTCATCCTGCGACATGACATGGCTGTCCGGTTTTGATCGAGGTGGATATGAGAAATATGTCCATAATTACTGGAAAAAAGTGCCAGACACCGTGGGGAGAATGCCCAGTAGCATAGGGTAGGCAGCGGCTGACCACCGGCTGGCTGGTCTAGGCCCTGCGGGGTGAGCAGCTAGCTCAATCAATATTTACTGCAGTCCACCCAATAGTTCAGTTAACAGCCAGCCACAGATTTTTCAGCTAAACACTAGCGTCGATTCCAGCTGAACTACAACTCTCATCTTCTGCGAATGGAAACGTGGCCGGGCGACTAACTGTACAGGTATAGCTTGATGTGCAGCAATGGTGGCGGTTTGAGCACACGCATACCGGCCTATTTGGAATGGGGCTGTGGGTCTGATCTTTGATACACTAGTGTAGTAAATTGGCGGGTTCCGTGTCTCAGATTGGTCAAAATGTTGCAGTTAAAATGACTCCACAACCCCATTTCAAATAGGCCAGTTTATACAGTAAATAATTGTCTCATCCCCTCCCTACAGGCTCACAACTTGGACGACAGCAAAGCATCCGATTCTGTTCCCTACTCTAAAGAAATTCCCCAGCTCCTGTCTGCATTATCACTCCACACGTCAATACACAATGGGTGAAGGCGGTTCTGTCATCCTTGTAAACGGCACGCCATACCCATGGAGGCGTGTCGATCAGAGTAACTACCAGATGCATTCCTGGGACTTCCCTGAAGTCATCAATCCAGGTGAGGTCTTTGCTTGTCAAATCCAGTTCGATCTAATCATTTGTAGGAAGCGTACCGAGCACATATGTTGAATTTGACCATGGAGTCTTCACCACTCGCTCTGATACCAGCGGAAGGGTCACTTATCGACTCGAAGGAACAGATTGTACCTTTTCTGTTCAAGTTCGTGACAAGCCGTCGAACATCTGGGTCCAACTAGACAACCTGGAGGCTCCGAATAATTCTCGTGGATCCCAAATTCACCTTGGCTGGCGTCACGACGGCAATGTCACGTTTGTGCTCTCCGGCAAGAAGGGCAACTTTCATACATCCAACCCTCCCACGGACTGGATGCAGCAAAACAGGAGCACCCTAGGCCAGCGACCACTGTCGGAGATATGCATCTTAGGCACTCACGATTCAGGCATGGCGTTGGTGTCCCATTCGGACATTCCGAAACGTATCATCGATGACTTTGTTCTTACTCAATCAACTTCTGTCCTGGGACAACTTGTCAATGGCTCGCGATATTTTGATATCAGGCCTCAGTACTCTGGAGGACATCTGTGGACAGGGCATTATACCGGAAAGCTCGGTGGTCGTGGCGAATCATTGGAAAGCATCATTTCAGCCGTCAACGAATTCACCCAACAGAATGCGGAACTGATCATCCTGAACTTCTCTCACACTCTTCAAAGTGATACCGACGACTGGAGAGAATTCAATGACGATGAATGGCGTGCCCTAATGAAGGAGCTACTCAAGCTAAACCACTTGTATGTTGTCCAGGATGAGTCAAAGGCCAACAATCTGAGTCTGCTCAAGTTGGATGATTTCATCGGCAAGGGCAAAGCGGCTGTCGTTTGCGTCATGGAGAACCATGGACTCAAGCTTGGCGACTTTGCCAAGAAGGGCTTCTACAAACCATCGCAGCTCAATGTTCGCAACGAATATTCGGACAAGGATGATACTGGCATTATGGTTAGCGACCAGCTAAGCAAAATGAAAGGGCACATGGCCGCCAACGACAAGCGTTTGTTCCTGCTCTCGTGGACATTGACCCAACAGGCGCCAGCCTGGAATGGCAATCTTGTTGAATTTGTCAAAAAGGTTGACAACTCTCTCGTGCCGATCCGAAAGATGGCCGATACTTGCAACAAAGAGCTATTCACTCGTCTTTTACCAGAAGTCGGAGCGAAGTCTTTTCCCAACGTCGTATATATCGATTATCTTGATAACCGGGATTATCTGTCCCTAGTCATGGCGATTAACGACAAGGTTTTCAACAATTAGAAGCACCCGTTGGTATCGTGCGTTCCCGAGGCTTAATTTACTTTAATAGGCCTGAGACAAAGTCGTTAGAGTTTATCAGCTGCATGAAGTCGGGAACCAGCCCATATCTTGTTCGCTCGGTGGTTGAGTGATTCGTAGGATATTTTCTGGTAGTACTGTCATTAAAGCCTGCTCCAGAGTATGCAAACAGCATTTCGCCGCGCACTCGTTTTTGGTTGTCGTCAACGATGAGATCACAAAGCTTTATTCCAGGTCCATATCTTGATCCTCAGCTATTTGCGGTAATGCAAGTAGAGACTTCATAGTCCTTGGGCGATAGCGTCAGTCAGAAGACTCTTTCAACTCTATGTTCTTCGTTCGCACAATGGTTGACTTTGAGAATTTAGTACGGAGTGGCTTGATATCTTTAACCATAAATGTGCCATTTGTAGTGGCATGCCCAACGCGAGTAGTTAGGTACTAAAAAAATCAAATTCTGGATATGAAAGGGTATAACTCTAAAAGAAGATATAATTGCTTTGATGGAGTTTGACTATTGTACTTGTATCTAGAAGCGGCGGATAATAGTGTCTTCGAGTTAACCATAAGCCCATTATAAACTGCTGCAAGTAAGCCATCCAGATTCGGTCTAGAGGCCTAGTACAGCTGGGCGTGACATGGCTGCAAGCCTCAATGAAGACAGGAAAGCAAGCGGTTCCACGAACGTGTACACCACTTACAACGGGTATTGAGAACTGCTGACCAGAACAAACAGGGTCGAGGCACAAGAAGACCTTTTCTGGCTGATATCATTGGAGACTGATCTAACCGGGCTGTGAGACATGTGAAGGTCTCGGCCAAGCGGTGTGGAGGCTATATGGAGGGGTAGTTCAGCTCCGCGCTAGCTCTGCGGCGTTGCGGCTAGTCCTAACGAGATAGTAATTCTTACCTATCAAAAATCGTTTTAATTCAGAATTTGATTCATGGAACAAAGTGCTTGTGACTTGAAACCAGCTCAGCTTGTGTCTATCAGTGACGGAGACGTATATTATCAATTTAGCTAGTTTCTATTGTCAGTTATTACTACAAGCATTGTTCCTCTACTGGACATAACCCTTGTTACTTAATTAAGCGACGAGCATAAAGCTTATGCACTTTATCAATAGTTTGAACAGGGGTTATCAGTAGGATGCAGGGTCACGGAACTGATTCAATATATAGAAAGCTCACATTCTGACATTCGTAAAACAGGCCCGAAGACCCTGCGACCCGATTGGGGCAATTATGAAAAATCAATGGAAGGGCTAGTCCGACCTATATATATCCCTAACTGCGAGGGGCTTACCCATGGTTGCTAATTACTTATCCACAGTCTCAAGACTGCTTTTACTGCATACTTTGCTTCAACACATCCTACACTGGAGTGTGACTTATCCTTGGTCTTTCACCAATGGCTCCTGTTTCGCACCGTCCGGGAAACGCCCGTGGGCATTATTTCGGACCGGGAAAAGCAGGATCAACGACCAGTACATTCGGAAATCGCCCGCCAGCACCAGCTTCGTCTTCTTCCTTTGCTCCTCGTGCCCGTACACTGGGCGAAGGCATTCCGGGCTTTCGCACCTCATTTGATGTCTCGGGCAAAGGCGGCGGAGCTTTCAAGCCCATGGCCGAAGACTTCGAAGTTAGTCCATCAAATGGCACCATGTCGTTTTCTGTGCCTATTCGCACGTCGCCGAGTCGCGGAGGATATGGACCCTCTTTGAAGCTCTCGTACAACTCAGGGGCAGGCAACGGGCCATTTGGATTCGGCTGGAGCATGTCGATCCCGTCGATCCATCGCAAGACAGCAAATTCTGTCCCACGATATCTGGACGATGAGGATGACCTGGTCATGTCTGGAGCCGACATTGTGAGGAAGATAAACGACGATGGCACTGTTGAGACGCGAGCTGACTCTACGTCGTCTGGAGAGTTCCATGTTACTGTCTATCGACCTCGGATTGACACTGGAAATACAAGAATCGAGAGGTGGGTTAGCAAATCAGACTTTACAGACGTGCACTGGCGGGTACTCTCATCTGAGAATGAGACGCAAATCTACGGTGAAAGCGATAACAGTCGCATCGTAGACACATGTGCTTCTCCGAAAAGGATATTCTCCTGGCTGTTGAACCGGTCCTACGATGCTTACGGCAACGCAATTGAGTATGTCTACAAGGAAGAAGATGGAAAAGGCATAGTTGATGCAGACGGATGTATGCCTGTGTGGGAGAAAAACCGAACAGAAGAAGCAAGATGTCGCCAAAGGTATATCAAGCGGGGTCAAGTACGGCAACAGGACGCCAAATCGAGACCTTGATACTTGGGAAGCATCCGAATGGCCTCAGAAATGGATGTTTGAGGTCGTCTTCGACTATGGCGATCATCAAAACAACACCCCGAGCACTGCAGAGTCTCACGATTGGCCTGTGCGTAAAGATTCGTTTTCTCAGAGCCATGCCGGTTTCGAAATCCGTACATATCGACTGTGTCGGCAAGTTCTGATGTTCCACTTCTTTCCTGACGAGATCAAAAAGCCAGAAAACCTTGTCTCCTCTGCATCTCTTCATTACAACGAATCTCCACAGAGGACCGTATTGACAAGTCTGAGCATGAACGGACACGCAATCAAGAAAGACACTGTGGAAGAGACGATAGAGTACAGGTCGGAATCATTACCAATGTGGTCATTTGAGTACACTGGGACACCGAAGCCTAGCCAGCTCGAACTTCTTGATGCCAAGAGCTTCAACCTTGTCGATGTTCCTACCTCAGAATCGAAAACTTCAGAATGGCTTGATCTCGATGGAGAAGGTATGCCAGGACTGTTGACGAGGTTCGGTGACGGCACACTAAGTTATCAGCGCAACCTTGGGCCACTTTCCAATGAAATGCTGTTTAACGGACCAGTTGTACTTGCACAACACCCTAACATGACTGGTGGGACATTCCAGGATCTTGATCAAAATGGCCATCTCAACTACGTTCTTCGCAATGAGCAGGGTCGTTTCCTTGGCTATTTTGAACGAGGCGATTCCGACACATGGAGCAACTACTCTGACTTTCCAGAGACGCCCAATGGGGAAATTTTCCAGAACACAGTTGAGATTGACTTGACGGGTGATGGTCTTTCTGATCTTCTTTGTGGTTTGGGAGATTCGACAGCTCTGAGCTGGCAACAGAACCTCGGCAAGAAAGGTCTCTCTGGGTATCAAGGGATTGTCTGTGGGGCCGAACTGGATCTTGCTCCGTGCCTTGTTCGCACATCTGACTACCAAACTCTTGTTGCTGATATGACTGGTAGTGGTATATCGGACCTGGTCGAGATCTCAGCATCTTCACTCAGGTATTGGCCTAACCTTGGTCATGGAAACTTCGGAGCCCCAGTCGAGATGGGTAACGTACCGATACTTGCTCCAAGGCATGAATTTGACCATGGTCGAGTCAGGCTTGTTGACATCGATGGAAGTGGCCCTATGGATCTGCTCTACTTACTCCCTACAGGCGGAGCAGCTCTGTATTACAACCTCGCCGGGAACTCTTGGAGTGACATGGTGTTTCTTCCGCATCTCCCAGCGACAACCAAACCCTCCTCAGTGTTCATGCTAGACATTCTCGGCAAAGGAACATCTTGTTTGTGTTGGGCCGATACCTCGATCGACGGTAACAGAATTAGATACCTTGATCTCATGGGAGATACAAAGCCTCATCTTCTGCAAAGTTACAGTAACGGTTTAGGCACCACCACAGTCGTAGAATATACGCCGTCAACCAAGTTCTATGCGGAGGATGCCAGCAAAGGACAACCATGGTCGACAAAATTGCCTTTCCCCGTTCAGTGCGTTTCAAGAGTACAAGTTCAAGACGCCATCACCGGAAACCAGCACTCCACTGAGTACGTCTACCACAATGGGAGCTATGACCCAATAGAGAAGCGATTCGCTGGCTTCGAGATGGTGGAGACGTTCCATCAAGAGAAGATCATTATTGGAGAGAACGAGACGTATGAGCCTCCAAACAGGCATACTAAATCATGGTACAGCGTTGGTCTGAAACTGCGGGTTGATGATTCTCGCTTTTTGACCAAGCCAGTCGTGATTTCAAATCTAGAAGATCTGAGTGGCCATCCTACAGGGCTCTTGCACGCGCTCAAAGGAGCTCACGTGCGGTCTGAAACGTACAGTCAGGACGGAACTGACAAGGCTCACCTACCATTCGTAGTCAAGGAGCTTTCGTACAATGTAAAGGTACTCCAGCCGCGAGGACCTAACAGGTTTTCCGTTGTACAAATGTCTCCAAGAGAGACACTTTCAACGCAGTATGAGAGGAATATGCAAGACCCAAGAATCACACATGACATGGTTCTCAAAACCAACACATTTGGCGACGTGCAAGAGGCCTTGCATATTGTTTATCCACGTTCTACGGACACGGCATTTACAGATGTCAATGCAAATCAGAAGGCTGGGAATATGGCCTACACTCAGACCTGGTTCACAGATCTCGTCATAGAGCCAGAGCAACATAACTTCCGCAAACCAGTGGCATACAGGCAACAGGAGCATGAGGTTCTCAACTTCTCGTTCAATGGGACGCTCACTTTTGACGAGGCGCTCCAGTACAGCTTTGGCAGACTGCCCACTACCAAATGTACGACAACTTGGAAGTGTCTACGAAATGAACACCGAGCCTTTTACAAGGACTCACTTCAAGAAAAGAGGCTTGATGAAAACAAGATGGAAGCTTATTCACTCTTGGACCAGACCTACAGGCTGGCTTTCACGCCAGAAACTATAGCCAAAATCGAGCTGGGTCTGACCAACTGTAAAGTCACGGGCTCAAAGGATGATATCATGAGAGCGGGAGGGTATGTGAAGCTACCAGGTAGCTCCCATTGGTGGGCGCCATCGTCTCGCTCTCTATTCTGTCGACCTGGAAGCGTGGCACTAGGACAAGAACTCAAGGAAGCTCGCAGGTCATTCTACACTCCTTCGTTCACGGTCGACCCATTCAACAACGTGTCGCAGGTCAAGATGGATACCAACTTCTTACTTGCCGAAGGAATTGAAGACGCCGTGGGAAATGTCACGTCGTTCGAGAACGACTACGAGCGTTTAGCCCCTATCCATATCGTCGACCCAAATCTCAACAGTGTGCGAGTTGTGCTTGATTGCTTGGGCCGCATCACAGCTACTGCTTGCCTTGGAAAAGGAAACAAAGACGAGGAGGACGCGGACAGTCTTGAGGATTTCTTGCTTGAGTTGAAACCCGAGGATGTTGACAATATCCTACTTGATCCTACTGGAGAGGTGGCACGACAAGCTCTTGGAAATGCAAGAAGTAGGATAATATACTGTATGGACAACCATACCACATCGAGATACTGGCGAGAAGGTCAGATATCCTCAGGGCTTTCGAAGGGTGATGAACCGTCAGCCACATCAAGCGACCCTAGACCAGCATTCTCGGTTCATTTGACTCGGGATCTTTCCTTCAGAAAGTCCAGCAGCCCGGAGATCCAGTTGCATGTAAGCTACGTGAGCGGAACTGGGGCAGAGCTTCAAGAAGTCTCTCTAAACGATCCAACCAATCCTCTCAAGATGTGGTTAGTTGATGGTCTGTCAATACACGACATGCACAGCCAAGTAATATGCGCATATCAGCCTCGCTTTTCAACCTCAGCCAAACTCATTCTAGCGGGAGACCTGAATACAAATTCTGCAATCACCTTCTATGATGCCATGGTTCGTGGCGTTGCCTCGATTACGCCCGATTGCACATGGTCAAAGACCACGTATACTCCCTGGACCAAAACCGACTACCATGCCGGTGACATGGTTCTCAAGTCTAGACCGCAAGACGATACCGATGTGGGCCACTTTTACACACGCATACAAGCTAAGAGGTATTCGACGAGTTGGTATGACAAGCGAATGCTTGGGACACCGCAAGAGAAGCGAGCTGCTGAGAAGTCCGGCATCTATGCTGACGCTCCTACCATTACTCACGTCGGTAGCTGCGGGCTTCCTATCCGAACAATCCGAGTTGCAAGTTCCAAAAGTTACACACGTCGTTTTTCTTACGACGTCAACGGCAACAAGACTCGAGATTTCGACTCTTACGATCGTCTAGTAGAAAAGATGTCCTATGACAGCCTTGGTCGGAAGATAAAGAGCACAGGAATGGATAAAGGAGAGTCATGGACGCTAGAAGACGTGCAAGGCGGCGAACTCTTGTCTTGGAACTGCCGAGGATACGCATACATGACTCGATATGATGGTCTACACCGTGAGATCGAGAAGCTGGTGCAAAAGGGGAAAGAAACGCCGACACTGATTACAAGGATCACTTACGGTGAGAAGATTGCAGATGCAGTCACTTTGAACCTAAAGAATCAGGTGTGGAAAATTGAGGATCAGGCAGGCGTTCATCTGAGCACGCGTTACGACATCCAGGGTCACTGCCTTGAGAAGACTTTCCAGGCTACCCAGGAATACAAGAGGGTAATTGACTGGAACGCCGCGAATGTGCTAGAGAAAGTGATCTATACGCAGACATATGCGTACGACAACTATGGTCAGGTGTTAGAGGAGAAGGATGCGCAGGGTAATTGCACACGGAAGCACTTCTCACGACGAGGGCACATCGACAAGGTTGATTTTCGTTCGGTTAAGGACAGTGGTTGGAAGGCATACCTCTTGGATGCAGAATTTTCCGCTGATGGATTGCCTTTGCGTGTCAAGTACGGATACAAAGTCACCATGCAACATTCATACGATAGTCAGTCGAGACACCTTATTTCGCAGCGAACCACACGACAATCACGCGGGACAAGAGAAGTTCTCGAGGACATTTCACATGTCTATGACTGCAATGGCCGTCGGGTCTTTACTCGCGATGGTTCTGAACAAACCAATTACTTCAGGAACTGTTCCATCAAGCCTGAATGGGACTATACATACGACGTGGTCGGAAGAATTGTTGCCGCTACCGGAAGAGCACAGTTCTCTACTTCGACTAGTGGAGGAAACCAGCTAAAGCCTCATGATGCAATGAATGGGCTCTCTTCATCGAATGGCGTGACCAATGGCAATCAACTCTATCAGTACCTGGAAACTTACGAGTATGATCTCGAGGGGAATATCAAGTGGATGAAGCACGATGCACCAAATGTCAAAGGAGTTACCAGTTGGACAAGACACTACTTTTACGAAGAACAGAGCCTTCTTAGCAATGATCCCCTGGTCAAGAGCAATCGCCTTAGCAGAACTACAATCGGGGAGAAACCTGAGGGCAAGTACGCTTATGCTGGAGATGCAGGGCTCGCAGGCTGCATCACGACACTCCCCAAGTTTTCCGAGCTTGATTGGGACATGCACGATATGCTTTCCTTTTCTTCCACTCAGTATCTCAATACCGGCACTCCAGAGAGAACCTACTATGTTTACGACCACTCCGGTAGTCGCGTGCGCAAGGTGACCGACTCTGCTGCAAAGGTTGGCGAGGAAACTCACAAGACCAAGGATGTCATGTACTTGGATGGTGTTGAGCTTCAGACTCGAAAAGGCGGATCTGAGCTTTGGATCGCGCGTGTTGGAGATGATACTTCTCTGGCAACGGTTGAGTGCAGCAACAGTCGACAGAATCCTCTGATACACTACCAGGTGGGAGACAATCTGGAGCTCGATGAGGAGGCGCAGCTTGTGTCGTATGAGGAATACTCTCCCTTTGGGAGTGTCGTTTACTCGGCTGTGTATGGTCAAGTGGAGGCTCATCGGACACATCGGTTCGCAAAGTATGAGCATGACCGCGAGACTGGACTGTATCATTGTGGACACCGTTACTATTGCCCATGGCTCGGCCGCTGGACCTCCCCAGACCCACTTGGAGATATAGACGGGCCGAACCTCTATGAGTATGTCAAGAACGATCCTGTCAATTCGCATGATCCGTTGGGTACATCACAAGAGCGGAAGGATCTTACTAAAGTCAGTGATAAGAGCAAGAAGATCACGTCCTCGAAGAAAAAACACTCTAAGGAACAAAAAAAGGACGACCGACATAGGAAAAAATTAAGCAACCTAAAAAATCATGGAGATTCGGTGGTGAAAACTTTAGCGGCGCCGCTCCCCGCCGCCTCCGGGGCAGTGGAAAAAGGCAGACAGAGCACAGCGCAATATTTGGCAGGAAAGGGGGTCGAAAAACAGTTACACCATGTCTACCCGCAGGAGTTCCGGTATCAGTTCTACCGAATTGGTATCAGGGTGGACGATTTCACTGTGTCCATCAAGAAGCCATTACATGACGCCTGCACATATGGCTACAAAGAGGGTGACAACGTGAAACCGGGCTGGAATGCCCAGTGGAGAACGCGCTTCTTCGGCGCTCGTGGCCCCTCAGGCTTTTATAACACTACGATTAGATCGGGATTGAAGGCAGGCTTCAAAGAAACATACAAGACTTTCACCAAGCTCCGAAACCAGGCACGCAGGGTCTGTGGCGCTATCATGGCGGATTTTGGGTTGGACGCTGGAAACAACCCACAGTACTTGCCTTACTCTTTGCGCAAATTGCAGCCGACAGATGAGCGGAACACTCTGAAAGAAGAGTTGGAGACAGTGCTGACTGGGGCGGCCCCAACAACCACAAATGCGCCAACTTCTGATTCATCGTCGAGTCTGTTCTCAATAAGCAACGAGGACCTCGCAAAATTGACAAATGACCAGAAAGAGCTCATGAACAAATGGGGTTTTAAATTACAAGGAAACAACCCAAACTGAATGGAGATCTTACTAGCTACCTTGAAATATATTACGGTTTATTACTGTATAATCCATTATAATGAGAACGAGATGATTAACCGAGTGGACATGCTGGATCTTGAAGGGCCTAATCTGGAATATGTGCTGATCTCGGGGATGTTCGCTTTTCTTTCTCTTGCAAGCTAGAAAAGCCTATTCCAAGGCGCAAATGACCTAGTGTCTCACATCCAAGCTGCCATGAGGCCAGTAATGGAAAGCTTCTGTTTACCATCGCTTCCGAAGCTTAAAAAGCTAGTTTGGGCTACCGTGATACTTGTAGATATAATAGGCGTTAGATATATAACTGCTGGGCATGTGCTCGTGGCAGAAGATTTGCCGGCGGACACGGGTTAATGTGATCTCCTCTTGAGACATTAAGGTATACAAATTAACCACCATTGAACCATTCATCGAGTAATCGTAGAGAAGAAATTACGAATCTATTGGCTTGGCAGTTGGCACTACTGCAGAAGCACGTCCGGCTGACTATAAGATCGCAGTCTAGACCAGACTATCGATTAACTAACATCGCTTAAATTGTAGTTAGTGAATACACTGCCTGGCCTGGCCTGGATAACAGAAGTCACCCATTTCATCACCCTTCCTTCTACTCTTTGTCCTTTTCTATGTTTTAAGTGCCTTTCTATGCTTCTATACAGCTTTCACGTGGTAAGATAATAGTAACAAGCTATTACTGATTGTGGAACTCAACGCTCACTGCAAGCAGTTTCTAGCTCCAGACTCAACCAACAAAGTGGAATACCGTAGGTGCAGCCATCCTAACACTCCGCCGAAAGGATGCTCCTTACCATTCGCTTCTTCCCTTCCATCAAATGTTATGACCCTGAGTTTAAGGATCGCCACCTGTCTCGCTTCATCTAATTCGGCCTGGATCTCAACAAGATTATCGACATCCATTGGGGCTGGTGGCGACTGATGAGTGCCAAAGCATCCTCTCATTGTGATGCATGTTGGAGTTTTGGAAAGGACCACGAAGTGATGTGTGAAGTGTGTGCCTTTCTCCGGTTAGAAGGACATGGTAGACGTTTAGAGAGTGGAAGAGCATACCTGGCTCATAAGTGCATTCTAGAAGGTCCTTTTTCTCCCAGACATCGTTTTTGCTAGTCTCGTCTTTGAAGAATGACATGATTCTTCTTTGGATAGCATATCCTGGTTCATGTTAACATCATCTATTAGATAATATTTCTCCAGATCTTACCAAACCCTCCCCACATTCCTGCTGTGAATCTCTCAATCAATAAGGTCCCACCATTCCTTGCATCCTCAACAAGCGCTCTATCAAGCTTGCTAAACGGCACCTCTCTCACACAAGAGTCCGAAGAAACCGGCTTGTTCCAAGGATTGATTTGCTTCAACAGTGCATGCTCGAAAAGCGATTTGCCATTCTCTGGTCCGAAGGGCTCGAAGTAACATTTTCTTGTTACGAGGTGGAAGCCTGCGGCACCGGCAATGGAAACTCCAGCTGCAACTTTTACGGCCAGAAACAGTCGTTGTCGAAAGAGGGACGGTAGTCGAGCCATGGTTGACCTTTTCCAGGGGTGAAGAATAGATGTTAGAAAACAGAAAATAAGACAAACTGAGGTAAATAAATCACAACAGACCTAATTTCGGACTGGCTGGAATGCCGAAGTCCGATATGAAACCCACGATTTGTAGATCTGGAACTCCACATATTTGGAAACATTTTCCTTATTCAATGGTTGCTTGGACAAAACTGTTGCCAGTAGCTCCAGATACAAGCCTTGGCCTAACTTGATTGGACTGTTGAAGGTCCACTTCAACCATTTCCCGCTGACAGCGTTGATGAATTTCCCGCTTATATAAGCATAGTTGGTGGAAACACCAACCCTATACTTCTTATTTCACAGACCTATATTTGCTTCCGCACGCTGAGGTAAGCATCAGAACAGCTCAGGGACTTCATCTTACTTCAATAGATTTGTCAGATTTGTTTAGCTCTTGTATGGTTGTATTTACTATCGTGGTTCTTCTCTATGATTATAAATTTCACAACCTCGACCAAAAAATTTCGAATTCAACATAACCTAGCCTTTTACACTGGCAGCAATCTTTTGGAAATAGCTACTTGAGTTCCAGTTGTGATACGTCTTTACATAGCACAGATTGAAACTTAGGTAATATGAGAAACTTTAACCACGAGGCTCAACCGCAAATTACACATCTCTTCATTGTCCCGGTCGTTGCATATCATAGAGTTCAGCTTACGGGCGTGGCCCTGACCCTCTCAGGAGTTAACCCAATACGGCAAAGAGGGAGCCAGGATCTTTCGCTCTTAGCCCACTAAGCCCACGGGAATGAAAAGCGCATTGACCACTTAATTTGATTTTCGTATTTATCTTCCACTTCCCCTCGTACTTGAACCCTGCTGTTTAACGCTTCCGCGAGATGAATACGCTTCAGACCACATGAGCTCCTGGTTTCTATTGGTAGACCCCAGGAAGTTTGCCGTATTGTCTAAGTTCTAAGCTTACGTCCTATTTCAAGGTGTTTTGCCTGGTAAATATTCTTATAGGGCTCACTGGTTGGTTCATTTCCGATCGTGTCTCAAGACCTCTGCTATGTTGCAGGGTACTTGAGATGAGATTCCTGGCTAGGTTAATAAAAGTGAATAGCCTCGCAACGCTCAGACCTAGAACATCTCACATATGATATTGCTTCTAGCCCAGAACCTTATGAAGAATTGTTTCTTCTCGAGCCAACATTGACCAAGCGCTTTGCCGGATCTGCATAGTCTCGATACTGCGAATTCCACCCAGAAGAACTCAAATATGACAGCCAGTACCAGAAATGGGGAAAAACAGACGCAAATGATCGGCGAAACCCTCAGAAATTACACGTAAGCCGGCATCTGAAAATCTTAACGTTATGGCCTTTAGATGAGACCCGTCAGCCACATGGCAGCTTTCTGTAAAGTGAGGCGTTAGACAACTCCGAATTTCTTTGCTATGACTATTCCAGGCTAATTTGAACATGGTATTTGTCAAAAGACCTCCCATGGAATCAGAAAGAGGTTCTCAAAGAGAAAAAGAAAAAAGTACTCTGCTTATTTAATGTTGTAGAGTGAGCCTGCTGAAGAAGTTCGTTGTGGCTGTCTATCTTTCCGGTTCCGATCATTTGCTGAAGTTAACTGAAACACAAAATCAGATCATGGTAGGCGTTACATTTATGCCGTTTCAAAATCTTATTGGCTCGTCTTGACGGAAGTATTTCCGCAGCCAAAAATATAAATTCCGAAAGTGCCATGCAAACGAATGATCTATTGGTTTAACCATATACGCATTGACCAGACCTAGCCTACTTAAACTCCAAAATAAAGCCATGCCAAGTAATCAACAACCAGCCAAACCCGGTTGCGTATGTTAAAGTAACCTAATCTGGCTGCTTAGGAATGTTACCACATATTTAGGGGCATGAAGATCTTCCTGCCCTGGCCGTGGCGTTTACGCCTAGCTTATTTTGGTGTGATAAAAACTGTCATTGGTTTAGAGAACAAACATCACCAAAGTCTCGTCTAACCTAGACCCAATGGACATGGTATATCATGACTAGCGCCGTCACAGTAAAACTGCTAACGATACGTGCCGCTGCGCCCCAGGGACCATCATCCGTGCCCCTGCATTCTTAAGAATGAGACAGGCCGTCATAGTATGCTTGCCCTCCCCACTGAACTTTTGCTGACCCGTTTCTCAAATCTCGATGCTGAATAGTGAGTGACACGGCTATATGCCAACACGGTAGACCAATCACCATGAGAGTATTTACAATACTTCGGTTATTCATTCTTTCTTCCTTTTTTCTTTTTCAATATGCTATTGCGACCGAACCGACGAATGCTACAGCCTTAGAAGATGCTCCGGCATGTGCCGTCAGTGTCCTAAACCAAGATTATCGAATTTTATGTTAATCAACTTGTAGATTAAACAGTTTTCTCAACTAGTTGATAAGCCGACTTTCTCGGATGCAAACAAAGAGAAACTATGTCATCATGCACCACTCGCCAAAGCAGCTTTTGGCACTATCCTCATGCAATGTAGCATGAGAGACCTTTTTGGTAAGAGCCCCTCTCAATCCAAATTCTATACCCAAAATCATAAAGCAGCTACTAACATTTAAATTGTTCGACGTGGACAGACTTTCTCAAACTTGAACAAATAACATGTGGCAGACCAGAGCTCGATAATGACCATAAAATTAGGGGCGTCAATTATACGATACTTGGGATAGTCGTAGTTTCTGTCGCCTTACGAATTTTGGTTAAGTGCCAGCGATTTTCATATTGGGGCCTTGATGACTTTCTCATCCTCGCAGCAGCGGTACGTTCAAAAGACATCCTGATACGGCTGGTTGTACAAAAGACAGTCTTCTAATTCTTTCAGGCTTTCACAGTTGTCCAATGTATTATGATGGGCTTGAGTGAGTTCATGCCCTTTGGCATTTAATTTCTTCACGAATGCTAACATTAGATTTGCGTAGTGACCTTCGAAGGCCTGGGACGGAATATCTGGATATTCAATGACCAAACAATTACCAAGTTCAACATAGTAAGTTCACCCACTGAAATAAATATCTTTGCTAATAGATATAGTACCTCCTTGTTGTCCAATACGCCTACGTCCTAAGCCTATGTCTTCTCACACTTTCGATTCTATTCTTCTTCTTGCGCACTTTTCCGGATCAAACATTCAGGACATTGGTCAAATGGACAATCGGTTTTGATATCTTGACCACGATTATATTCAGTATCTGCGGAGCATTCCAGAGACAACCGGTCTATCTACTCTGGGAAGGTTGGAAGGAGTTTCCACCAAGGGGAAAAACCCTGAATATACCGGCAATCATACTCTCTCACGCTTGTGTCAATCTGCTCCTCGATATCTGGATGTTTGTTCTTCCCTTGACTCAATTATATCACTTGGGACTTAAGCCGAGGAAGAAGGCTGGAGTTATGCTTATCTTTGGTGTTGGAATCTTGTAAGTGCCTCCTAAATTGCATTGACTGGTCAACTAACACGAATGCCTTTACCAGCCTCATTGCAGCCAGCTGCATCCGAATCCCATATCTTCTTAGCTTCAGCCCCTGAACGCAACATGTGGGTTTCCATCTCCAGTCCCACTTCCTTGGCGTCACTCTGACAGCTTAAAAAAGCCGACTCACAGGGATTTATCGTCTGGTCAAACATCGAGACTGGTGTAGGCATCCTGGTAGCCTGCATGCCTCACATGCAACCACTCTTCCGCACCATAGCAGCAAAAGCCAGATCGTGGAACATTTTCTCATCCAACAAAAGAAATTCTGGAGGGATCTTTGTGCAAAGAGGTTTGGCGACGATTCAAATGACTCAAACAGATGGAACAACTTTGGCTGGAGCAGATGACATGGTGCTCAATAACCAAGGGGGGCTGTTGAGTCAACAGATGACCTTGACTGAGCCTATGCCGGCCAAGAAGGGGTATCCGAAAACTGGGTTTGAGAGTGACACAGGAACTTCAAAATCAAGAGCTTCGGGAGAAGACGGGTATCAAAATTAGAAGGTGACGAATTGGTTGGGCCTCAGAACTGTTTCGACTTTGCGGGAGTTGCATTTGAGAATTGGAAAGCATGAAGCGAGTTACCAGCATAGCAAGAATACTTTTGATGCATCTATAGAATTCTATATCGCACAACCACTAGAGCACGATCTTTCGTGGCTTGATGAAGACCTTGTCAGGGTTCCTAGTCAAAGATGACACTGGCTTCGGTGTAGCAAGATGAGCTGGCAATGGCAGCAGCTCAAATGTCCAGATGACAAGAGTGAAGAAGAACTTCATCTCAAGGTATGACATCCTTCTGCCAAAACAGCCTCGCGGACCCAGGCCGAAAGATTGAATGGGAAATGCCTGCGAATCAAAAACAACTTCTTCCTTTCCATCTGGCCCGGTCGCCTTCTTCAACCATCTCTCAGGCACAAATCCGGCAAAGTCATAATCTTTCTCAAAGGGCTGCTTCGGCTTGCGCGATCGAACCCACTCACTGCTTCGCTCCTCATCGTAATCAATAGGAGGCGACAACAAACTGGGACCATTTGACAAAAAGACAACAGTTGTGCCCTTTGGAACGCGCGCACCCAAGATTTGCGTGTCGACTTGGACTTCTCGTATGGACATGCCGAAAGGGTACGCGAGACGAAGAATCTCTTCAACGACGGCGTCAAGATAAGGGACACGGGTTTGGATGATCTCGGTTAGTGAAGGGGCACGACGTTCAGCTTTTGCTTGTGGGTATGCCTGTTGGAGAGCGCTTCGGAGTTCGGATTGAGCTCTTTGGTCGGCGCTGATATAGCTCAAGCCCCATCGGACTGCAGAGGATGTTGTTTCGTGACCACCGATTAGGTATGTCATCAACTATGAAGCAACCGTGTTAGCTTGGTTTGCATGAAATGTGCAATATGTCACTCACTTCACTAGTGATGACCTGAGAGTAATAGTTAGGTGCCCTCCCTTCTTTCTTAGCCATGGCCTCCTCTCGAACAAAAATCTCATCCAAAGCGCACTTCATAGCTTCTCCATTTCGTCGTCGCTTGATACCGTTGGCAATTTCTCGCTGTTGCAGTTGACTAGTAAGAGCAAAAGCATTTTTCAACTTTGACGACATATTTCGGTACAAGAAATGGAACAGCAGCGGAGCTGGCGTTTTGATGACCTTTGCAACACTATCACCAACGATCGCCAAGGCATTGAGTTCTTCGTTGAGAGGCGTTGGCTTGAACTGAAACTCGCCGTCGTTTTGGTTTGTTGATGCGCTGTCTTGGGGTGCGAGTTCCTGGATTTCCTTGACCAGTTGTGTGTTCTGGGTGTCTAGGCCAAAGGCAGCGCATACAATGATGTCCAGTGCGGCATTGTGAACGTCCTTTGCCGCTGAGAAGAACTTTCCGTCTGCATGCTCAGTTTTGAGGCCCCAAAGTTCAACAAGTCGGGAGAATTTATCATAAATCTCTGGCGCAGACACCTAGAATAGCATCAGTTTCTTCACCACAATTATTTTGTGCTAGAAATCCTACTTCATTTAAAAAAGACGGCGTCATCAAATTTCTCACAAGTTCCTTGTTCTTCTTGAACTGAGGATCCGAGCTCTTGAGGGTAATGTGCGCTCCTGGCACAACACATTGGAAAAGACCAGTGCTCGCCGCACCTCGATCAAACTCCTTCAGACGATGCGTGCAGATCTCAGCGGCCTCATAGTGATCAGCGACGACAACCCAAGGCTTCCCAAAAGGACGAATAAAGGCCTGGAACAGTGGTGACTTGTGTTTGATTGTCTGCGTTGCGAGCCAGTCGGTCAAACTACCGTAGGCTTTGACGTCGGGAAGATCGCCGAAGATGCGATTGGTGGCTGAGATGTTGTAGGGGATGTCTTCCAAGGGCTGAGGGAGCATTCGTCGATAGAGGGTGTAAGAAATGCCCGCCAATAGGAGTCCTCCTAGAAGGACTCGCGTGCCAAAGCTGTTAAGCAGCAATGGCAGGTCAATGTTAAGCGACGACATGGTCACGATTTTCAAGATTGAAAAAGGGTTACTTGCCAGTCTCAGCTATCCCTGGGCCAAAGCGGATCAGCGCTTCTTTAATTGAACCTCGGAGATAAGGCATCTAAGACATTTAATTCAACATTTTCCAAGCCTACCCCTAAACTGGTTAGATAGTTCAACGATTCCCAATATTTTATGCCACAGACGCAGCCTCAATTAGTGCAGGTCCAATCACATCTGACTGATTGCGAGGGCGGTAGCACAGTTGGGGCCTCGCTAGAGCCCCTTTAAAATCTGATGTGAGCCGCCAAGCTAAAAAGCAACGGTTTATTGGTGTGACACTGACACCGCTGGGATTTTGGACGGGGCTGCTTACCCTGTTCCTGATTTTAGGTTTCTATACACTCGTCTGACAGCAGCCACTGTTGTCTAATCTTGGCGTTGGGAAGAGGATGGCCATACAGGTGAGACAGAATTCGGGATATTGAATGTGGCGTTCACTAGACTAGACTGAAGTGCACGTAAGCAAACTTCTTGGCCGCGTCAATGATCACAAACCAGGCTCTGAAAAGTTGCCATGCTTCGTTCCGCCACTAAATACTATTTTCAAGTTGTCCGCAACGTCAATTGATTAGTATATGTTAGGTAGCGAAATCTAGGCCATCTCTCTATATCCGCAGGTACGGCAGATACGGCTGTATTCGTAGATCCGGCACCACTTCCCACTGACTATCGCGCAATCTCGGCGAGCGTAAGGAAGGCCGAGATGGAGATAAGCGGAGACATATGGACCTATCGCCAGTCGGCTGCTGACCACCGTTGTGTCCGATATTTTATGTAAGCCTGAGAGCAACTCTCTTATGTGCCTCGCAAGAGCCTTATCCGAACAGAAGCAGCGGGCTCCCAGAGCTATTTATTTACGGTAGAAAGATGCACAGGGGGCTCGCGAGACATTATTTCGTTCTTGATTGCAAGGTTTTCATCACGACGCCGACTAAGGTTGTGGATTATTAAAATAGAAATTTCTCTTTTCTAATGCAACAGTCACCTAAACCAAGAGCTATTGATACAATATACTAGCTCCTACTGGATGGGACGCTTAGCCTCCACCACCATGGCTCATCTGCAAATAAATCATCAAGATCACGACTTGACGCTAGCGTTGATACAGTCTAAGACCTCCTCTTGCGTTGTTGGGACATGGACACACGAGCCTCCCCAAAGCAATTCCGTGTGAAACCAGCATGAAGGATAGCCACTGACCAACTTTTCCGGATCGGCGTCCGAGCTCTTGCCCAACTTCAGGCCACATTCAAGGATATTCTCATATTAAGGCTCTCGTAGACCAAGACCGTACTTGGGCATCTGTTCGTTGTAATATGCTTCCTCGGGCTCGCCACCACCATCCCTTTTCGCCAAGAAAGTGCAGTAGTGTTTTCCACCAAACTCAATCCACTGATGGCCTGCCTTGGAGCCACAAGCTTTCGCAGACCTTTTGTCGCCGTGAATGGCGAGTTTCCAGCCAGCGGCCTTGGTGGCTTCATGAGCCAATTTCGTACGCAAGTTCTTTTTGAAAGATTTGATATGTTTTCCCCTCATCTCATCGTAGTCGAGGAGCCAAGGAATCTTTGCGAAGAATTTGCCGACATCAGTGACATGTTCATTACGAAGCCCAGTAGCCATCTTGGTCAAGTCGATTATGCTGAACTTCTTCTTCTCACCCCCTCTTTCTGGGTCTCCAAGGGCATTCCGAAGTTGTTCATCGAGTTTTAGAAAGGCCTCGTCGAGCCATTGTCTCAGCGTAGTCTCCAAGGAGCCTAAGATGCCGATTTCGTCATATTCAATCGCACCCAATGCGCTACTGAATAGTCCGGCGGCAATCCCAACTCCAGTACCAACAGGACCGGTGGCAATTCCCGCAAACTACAAAAAGAGGTGTTAGTGAATTTTCTTTGAGACGCGGATAAGGTGGCCTACGCTGCTGACTGCACCCAGGGCAAGACTGAGCCATTTCCCTACATCTTCACCCGTTTCAGGAGTGCCACCAAGATCGTCCACAATTTCGCTGATGCTTAACCCGCTTAGGAGGCCCTCTTGCAGGAGCAAATTGCGCATGGAGCTGATCTGTGACTTCACTTTTAAGGCAGCTGAGAAGATCCAGGAAGCCGCTCGCTTGCGGGGATCGTCTCCGGCCTCTTTGAAGTATTCGAATCAACCTTTCCCACCCAACGGATTGCAATTTGGACTCTCGAGAAAAGCGCATCCGTCGACTTGGATTGATCCTATACCGGGGTTGATCTCTGCTACGAGGTCTGTAAGCCAGTCCGAGGAGCCATGTTCTATATTGATGCAATTGCCATTAGCACTCGGCTTCGCTGGCTACAGAAGAAAGGGTTGATGAGAAACATGGAACAGATGAACATACTCGCGACCCACAAATCCAGTTGCTGTGCTGCTCCTGTATCGAACCACGCATCAAAGGCTCGCTCACTAGTATCAAGACCAGTGGTATTGCAATACTCGAGTATTTCTGAATCATCTTGGGTGGAATTCCCAGCAATCGGCGGTCCTGATGTAGGCGCTGATGGCGTTGGCAATAGCACCAACGTCCTCGAAGATGTCGCTACCAGAGCGAGAGTTGTGGTGACCAATCTCATTATGAATTGCAGAAAGAATGAAGTATTGAAAGTACAAGGAAAGAAGCAACGAGATTAAAGGTGCTACTCTTCGTCAATAAGAGCTAGGTACTGATGATATGCAGCTGATTGTGAAGTGTTGTTAGTTACTGGAGATGTGAGCAATCCCGTTAGCTTTATATGTGCTTGGAGAGTCTGTGCACTTTCGCTTTTCTATTTTAAACCTACAAGATTTACACAAGCTTGAAATCCTAGATAATAAATAGAAGCATAGAACGAAGGTAATTCTTGCAGAAACAAACACTATTTCCCGAATCATATTCTAAAGGCAAGCGCCTAGGCCAACAGGAAATCCCGAAAAACCAATGGCAGTCTTCAGCCCTCGGCCTTACGTTTCAAGACGGGATGCCAAGAGTTATTAGCCGCGACATCATAGTTAGTGTTAAGCTTAAGCGATGTTTCTTTTAACCGCTGGGATCCCCTTTCGGAATCCTAAAGATCTTTAGCTGAAATACGAGCATAGTCCTACGTTTCCCTGGCCAATACAGAAGGAAGGGTCGAAGTTCGGCTGGCGGATCAGCCCGTGCTATTCCTGACACTGCGTAAGCTGAGTCTGGTGACCTTGGCCATCTGTGGCTCTGAGAAACCGAAATTTCTATGTTAGGGTTGCAATCAACTAATTATAGTAAACTGGATTTAGATTGCAACTGAAAGAGATCACAGCCAAATTGGAAAATCGGTCAAATGCGAAATACTGAAGGTATTTATTGATCCTCCATAATTTCACCCGAGTCAATGGTAAGTCCCATCTTCTGAGTGTGATTTCTGTGCCAGCACATCAGCAAGCCAAAAGACAGCTGAGGAACTCGCTGAATGACATCCTGAACTCGTTTCTTTTGTAACATTCTAGGCTGAGCATGGATTATTCGAACCATAATATCGCGCATCCCTCTATTTTCTGATATTGTTGATGTGTAGGCTTCCTCTGCACTAACGAGGAAAGAGTTCAAGGATGGCTTTTGTTGCGTGGATTTGTTGAAGTTTCCAATTTCGCACTCTTTCAGGTCCATTACCCGTATTTCTCAGCCAGCGCATACATTCTCACATGAAAGCTTAGATAAGACTCATCAATGCTACTGTCACCACCTCCCAGCATAGGACCGCTATAGCTACTTTCGTAGTTCTGTAGGTATAGCTATTGGATGAGGCAATCCGCAGCTACAGGGTCATCGTCTAGGAATTCGAAGAAGTACTTAGGTGCAGCTCCGCAAGCATCACAGGATGGGCCTTAACAGTTGCTTTGAAAATCGCATTTCGCCTTTATAACCGAGGACTGCGGACAAACAATGGCGCAATGAGCGGCATACACCTTGTTCTTGGTGGTCAAGGTGAGGTCAGAGTAGGTGCTGGAATCCAATAAGCTGATAGCCAGCGCCAGCCAAGGTTCAGAAGCAAGAATAATGAACGCTTCGAGGAAATTATCCTTTCGCCCAATCACCCATGGTTGATGACTACTCTCGCCCTCGGTTTCCCTTTACGTCGGTTGGTCGAATGAGAAAAAGGGTCTGCCGATTTAGTTATTTTATGCCCTCCTTAGCCGGTTAAAGATGCCTGGAATGAAAATCGGTTCACCTTAAACACACATTCAGATAATTGTTCTGCTGGTGAGGGGGATAATACCGGTGGCTCAGAATTGATTTACACATGACTACACAAGATTTGTGGTGTAAGGTCAAAAGTTTTCACAGACAGAAAAGTGCGGGGCTTTCAGTGTATTGAAGATTGGTCCGCATATTTGAGATACGGGTTTAGTGAACATAAGAACAAGAGGACTGGCTAGGGGCAAGCTGACTCCTTCTCTAAACTAAAACTCAATCAGGGATACTAGACTGGTAATATCGAACTAAAAGAACTGCGTAAAAACGTCTGTAGACTTGCTGATAGCCACTTGGTCCTTTACGAGAAGCAGGGTCGGATCTGTTTCGTGGGTTGCGCTGGGAGTGCTTACCCCAGTAGATGATAATACCTAACTAGGGATGGTGGAGTAACTCGAAGAGCCCAAAATCCAGGGTTTGGATAGCGATGTGGTTGCGGCGTTACAATAGCTATTGTCCTGGGCCCTTCTATCCTGGTACTGTTATGGTAGCATGCAACGCCTAAGACTCAATAGACTAGGACGATGACTTACCCTGGCCGCCTACTAAGTCTCTTTCTCCGTTTGAAAGGTTGGCTTCGGTGGCTACATGACTAGATCTGCCCTGGGTTGCGACATCGGGTATATGCAGGCTGTTCACGGTCGCAAGCAAGCTTGGCACGTCGGCATGGGTCACAGGCTGCGATCCTAATGTTCATGTTGAGTCCCTGTCGGAATTTTGGTTCAATGAAGAAGAGAGCGACAAAGAGTCGCTCGACGCGGAGAAAGAATTCAAACCCACGTTGTCAGGTGTCTCCGTGGGTTACGGACTGATCGGTGGCATGATTTCTCCGTCTACTCTGTGCTCCATCCATTATGTTTTAATTCGTTAGATTTCGTATTCTTTTCTTCCGGGCCAATAGCACTTTTCTCGGCGTCGCTTGCGAGGGTAAGAAGCGCGAAGGAATCTAACCAGGGCCTCGCCTACTATAGCACTATTAAGACCACAGAGGAAATTAATTTCCTCTGCCTTAAGCCACTAAACCATAAAGAGAACTAACGGACTTTATGTGGCTATGAGGCGTATTAATTGCTCTGGTCAGATTGCACAGGGTATCTTCACGTTTATCGCATTACTTTGGCGCCACTTAAATGTTTGAAGTTGTTGTATTACTTATTACGAAATCCTAACAGCCAAAAGCTAATTTATATCTAATTCTATTAGTAATTAGAATTAAGGCTTAGTATAAGGATATACTAACACAATCCAGCTCTATGATTGTTTTATCTGTAAAGTCGAGACATTGAAATGGAATTTCACGTATTAGGATATTCAACGGATTTGATATCTATCGCAGAACTCGTCAGTCACGATTTACTATACGAGTAGCCTATCCAGGGCATAACTTTCAACCGAAGAATAATATACCTATATTTGTTAGGTTAATCATGAGCTCTTCGAATTTAGCCTCTTGTCTGATTTGTTTATCCGGGTGCAACACTTGAAGAATATGCCCAATTCGGCTAAGAATGTGGATATACAACGAGGGAAGCTGGGCAGATATCGCAAAACATGCCAGTGAAGGATTGCCTGTGCCGCAATTGACATAGGACTGTTGACTCGAGAGGTCGAATGTGGAACAAAGCTTCATAAGCCTGCGTGATTTTTTGGTTAATATTGGATATATAAACTTTGAAGCCAGCCTCCAAAGCAATCGGAACCTCTGCACCCAAATCATTACGATATCACTACATCTTCCATTGACATCTTGTTACGACATTTTGTGTTACCTACTTCATCATGAAAGCGTCAATCTTGACCTCGCTTATGTCCCTCGCGGGTCTGACCATGGTGTCTGCTACGGCATGTTTGTCCATATTAGACGTTTGGTGTCTCTCATGCTGATTAAATTTCAGGCGATTGATATCCGTTCAGATATCCCAGAGGGCTATACTATTGTTCCTATGACTTGGGTCGGTCCTATCGAAGAGGGGGGCAAGAACCACACCTTCAAGGGTACAGCTGAGGTAATTAAACGGCTAGATATCTATCGCACAAAGATTTGGCTGACCTAGGATCACTTACAGGAGGTGCTGGCTCAGATCGAAAAGCTCAATCCCAACTTTGCTGAGTTCGCTGACAGCAAGAAAAAAGACGACAGCACGAAGCTGACTATACGGGCTCTGGAAGCTCGCCAGCCGGTGAGTCCCTCCTTTGAGTACTCTTCTCACTTGTGTCCATAAATCTAATATTATGTTGCTCAGACTCGTGTTGCTTGCGAGGGTGGAGGCCCAAACGGGGGTCGGGGCATGCTCACCAAAGTCAGTGACGCGCGCCAAGGCATTGATCATCTTAAAAGGCTTGGAGACTTTGGATGCGGTGCCCCTGCAAGATCATGTGCACGGATGACGTGCAATTGGCAGTCTGCCATCTGGTTCTGCAATGACGTGAGTTGTAATTATTTACCCACAATGCTATCGGGCTGACTGGATATATGCAGAATGACCACGAGGTCAGCGACCGTTGCGACTGGCAGGGCTACTTGGCTGAGCTGGTAATTGAAAAGTGCCAGCGACGTGTCAAGGCTGACTGCTGGGTTCCTAATCCCGTTTGTACAAATTGCTGCCAGGCTATTGATACGTGGCTTGTCATGGGCGCTCAGTACGATGTACGGAACTGGAATGTCATGATTAACGGAGGTTGCTAAGATCTCCCATAGAGTCATGCGTCCAAGTTACGTCCCTATAAACCTGATCTTCTCAAACTTTACATATTGTCGTTATTGATAAGTCTAGCGAGTCTTATCAAGGTTCAATTGGTTACTGTGGAAGCTTTTGGATCAAAGCCTTATATTGTGGAAAATAACTGTGTTCTTTATCGTGCTGCCCACGCTACCTCTTCTTATATAGATAAGTCCAGCATTGGGGTCAAATATATAACTTGACACAGTCGCTCTTTTTTTCAGATATGATGTATAATCCTGATTTGACAAGCTTCCAAGGTTAGCCATAATGATGGCTTGATTGTGCTTTCTTAGAAGAGCTTGAATTGGATAGTATAGAAAAATGTCAAGACTTATCTATATAAAGAGTTTGGTAGTGGCCGTGGATCATGGTTCTATCATTATCATACAGGCGATGGTTTAAAGTGCTGGACATGTAAGTCCAAACTAACTGGCCCCAAGTAAGAATATAGCTTAAAGTCAGGACAGGTTGGTCAAACTCATTGGCAACCGAATATCCTAGACTCGTCAGATGGCTAGAGGGGGAACATGATCCTGGGTGCCCTCACCATATCAGCCTTAGTGACAATCAAACCTTCTTTATTGCTCTGATGAATAGGCGCAGATGTTGGCGTTTACCAAGCAATTTTTCCGCCGAGATCGACATGATAGAAGCGATCGGGACCTAAGGAATATCTTCAGGCTATGGCTTGGTTATAATAAGGACTGTCTCCGAGACCAATGACTACGAATCCTGGTTCAATATAGATATCTCCAGAAGTCTAAGAAGCCGTCTTCACAATGTCAACTCTAAAGGATAAGTTATTCAGGTTTGCAATTCTTTCGAAAGGAGTGTACCATTTGCTAACTTGGATGAAAGCAACTTGCTATGAACATTGTGGATCGCAAAGGGTACATCCTGATCAAGGAGGGGGGACAAATGAGTTGGAAGGTTGGATTCGGGTATACCGCATTTCCCGCTTCGGATTTGAAAAGCTTCAGAGAAGCGACTAAAGATAGTTGGTAGAAAGTAATGGCTAGGGATACAATCCTGTTTAGCGACACTATGAAGAAGCACAATATGTAGATACTCCAAGGGAAGTTCTTGTTTAACTATCGCGTTGTAGCCAATTCTCTCAACCTATCATTGACCGCTAAGTCTATCAAAAGCAATCTATTTAGGCCTGCATTGCGCGGAGAAGCTTGATTTTAAGCTTACGCCTATAGACTCCGTGTCATTATCCCACCAATAGACATGTTTGGGCCGGTCGAGGCATCGGCCTTCATGCCCAATTTTATGCGCACTTAATGAAATGAAATGTGAGTAATTAACCAGCTCCAATCGCATCATGTAAACTGTGAGCTAAAACTGTAGTCATACGGCACAGACTATGCTAGCTTTCAGCTCCGTTCAATATGTGGATCACGATCGTCCGATTTTATATCTGAAACTAGCCTTATAGATTTTGATGCAACCTCAAAATAAGTATACCATACTATTTAGAGCTACGAGTGCGAAAGACGTGGCAGCAAAACACGATAAACGAGCCCATACCTGATTCAGAATAGCCAACTGGAAGTTTTGAGGTTGGGCATAAATACTTCAAGTTTTGGCCATCCTTCTTTCTCTTACCGATAGCTGTCTCCTGCACTTTATCTTTACTACATCAACTTCAACTCAAAATAATCGTCTACCTCATCACCATGAAGCTCACCACCACTCTTCTCTTCCTCATCACTCTCGCCGCCGCTGGACCCGCCACCAAAACAGCTGAGGTTCTGCCTGAGCTTGCTGCCTTTGGCGAGGACGGCTACAGCCTTGGCCACGGAGAAGCTTTGCAGCTCGCGGCCAGAGTCTGCCCTGCCAAGTTCCCCAGAAAGTGCCCCGCTGGCAATTTCTGCTGCCGCACTAAGAAGTGTTGCAAGAAGGAATGCTGCAAAAACGCCGCTAGATACTGCAGTTCTGCTGGTCGATGCCGTGGATGAGTTGGGATGTTTGCACGAGGAATGAAGTCAGTACTGAATTAACTTTGGCTCCAGAGAAGAGAATGCGATGCTCTTTCCATTAGTATAGGTGGTTCTTAAGGATAAATGTTAGAATGCGTCAGTATATCAACTCATTCACCATGACGATAGAATCATTGCCATTTGCTTCAAGATAAATGTAACGAAGTCAAACTCCCCGAATTCGATTTTTGTACAGACGATTACTTTGGAGTACATATAGCAAGAACGAATAGTTACAGTTGCATTAGCTTCCCTTAGACAGGAATGAATAACCCATAGAAGTAAAATAACTACTTTTAAGTATGAAAACTACCTTATCCACCGCTCCCATCTGACTTACAATAAGTAGTATGATAATTTTAATAACTTCAGCCTCGCCCCCATTCTTCTTCTTTGTTTTCGTTTCATTTTCCTCTGTGTACCATCTTTAACTGTTGAACTTTCCATTTCGTTCTCCTGCTGGCTACCACCGATTTGAGATTTAGCACTCTGTCTTTGAGATCCCGTTTCTGATTCCCTTTTCTGCCTGTTAGTCTTGTTGGACTTGCTCCATGACTTTTTCTTGCCCTTTTCACTTTCAGACTTGCTGCTTGAGTCTGATGCCATCAGCTGCGTGCTCACTGATGTCTCATCTTTCACGAAGTCGTCTGTAGTTGCCTTCCCCACCTTCTCAGAAGCCCCACTCTTGGTTGTGTTCTCAATCTTAGTCTTTTTATCCTTTTTCCTTTTCTTTCCATTCTTCTCACTACTAACCAAACTCTCTGAGGAGTTTACAACTTCTGTTGTGCTGGATGGTTCCGGTGGCTTTGAACTAGATCTTGATCCAGACTGCTGTTTAAAATTAGCAGACAATAGTCGTACTTATGGCGCCGCATTGCACATGAAGTGGCGGTTTACCTGTATACACTTCTTTAATGTTTTGACTTGACGCCAATAAATAACAATGTCCGGCATCCCGAACCTTTCGGTCCAAAGCGAGAGTGTATCATCCGGCCACATCTCATATGTAAAGTCAATGGCTCCCTGAATAAGTGGATGTGCCACGACAATCCTTTCCACTGACCGGCTCCCAAGCCTGCCCTTGATGATAGGTTCTTCGTACAATTGGTAAAACGTTTGTCCAGAAGGATGGAAGCGCTGTGGAGGGGGGTTGCGAAAGCACGGTCACAAGATCACCCAGGGAAATGAACCAGGCAAAAATGATGGAAGCTCCATGGAAGTATTTGCTCCATTGTTTTAGAGATTTGTCGCTGTGTGGGCAATCTGGGTCATCGGGACGCAGAAGGGGGCCCAAGGAAGTTGTCAATGTCTGGAATCCGTGCGAGTCAGCCCATTTCTGAGCCTGTGCACGAAACATACCGCTCCATAGGACTTGTTGGTTTGGAATACAGGTCTTGTGAAATTGTGACAAGATAACATTAGCTTCTTGGTCTGTCAGCCAGGAACGGATCAGCACTCTGATCGTCTCGGGAGGTTGATGAGTGCCGAAACTGGCGCCACTAATCAGTGACGTGGTTTTGGGCGAGTCAGCCATCTGGTATTGGTTGTGTGTTTCTCATCATGTGGGATGCGCTGATGAAGATGTTCACAAACGAGCACGGGGGATACGTCCGATTATAAGCAGCTCATGATGTCAATATTTGTCATAGATCTGGCCCTTACGCGAGGTCACACTACTATTTAAGGGTCGGAGTTAGTTCTGAGCTAGCATTCTTTTCAGCATAAACTAGTCTGCTAGTGTATTAAAGAGCTATTTTTGATTACAACCTTAAACCTTGAAGGAAGATGAGTATGCAAAAACAACTTGAAGCTAAGTAGTGATTGCTGAAAATACAAGTCAAGGATTCGCGAAATCGATCATGTACCTGACAATACTACCAAGGCGTCGGCGATTCCTTTCAGCTTGCACGGCAATCCAAGAAAAAATAAGTTATATATTTAGAAATAAGTTATTAAACATCTAATATCTCTGTCCTGTCTTTGCCTCTGATGATCTTGATATTTACCAACAACTTATTTCAATGATCGTGTTGCTAAAGCTCTGGAGTTGCTTTCGCTTCGGCACTCCAATGAGGATCAGCAGCAAGACCGAGCTAAAGTGCTCGCATTGACCAAACTTTTCAGCTTTTAGGACTCTTAGCAATTCAACCAATTGAAGTGAAGAAATAACCAGGGGTCTTGAATTAAACCTGGGCTAGCTTGCGATAGATGTTCTAGACAGTGCCGCTGAGGGGTCTAGATCGACGCCTCCACGAACTATTGACTCGAAAATCGGCTCATGGAGACTTAAATGTCGGGGTATTGTTTGCCTCTTGGAATATCCATAAAAGAAAGAAAATCCCCTGCACTTTCTTTGGCTTTTTGATTCATTGTTAATCCTGTCTTCAAACTTCAATCGACGGAAATACCAGCATCAGAAGCGCAACTATGGTCAAACTAGCGCTCCTTAGCTGGCTCGCGGCTGCAGCCCCTGCATTTGCCGCACCCGCTGATCTTATCTCCCTCGATGAACGAGCCTGCACTACCCCAGGCAACTCACTCAAAAACCCCAGCTTCGAGTCAAATCCATACAGTAAGCCTCACAACCTGACTCTCCCCCATCATCACTAATCTTTTTCAGCTCCTTGGGAATTCAAGCCTACATACGTCAAACAAGGCAGCGCAGCTATCGTAACTGGCGGCTACAAATCCTCCCACGCCATCCAAATCGGTGCAACATCTGCCTGGCAAGATCCCACCAGCTACAACAAATTTTACCAAACCTTCAAGATCTGTAAAGCCTCTCGCTTCCAACTCTCCTGGTCCATGCTCCTCCCCAAGAATGGAGCTCAGTACACAGCGCCGTATAAACCAGGTCTCTTTGTCGAGGCGAAAGCACCGGATGGTCTGTGGTATCAAATAGGATCGTTCTCGATCGAGACCAATTCATTCAGCAGCATGATCTTCTCGCCGAACAAGAAGGGTACTCACAAGGTTGACCAGTGGGCGAATTTTGTTGCGGATTTTCCGAATTCGCAGACTGGTACTTGGACTATTTCGATGGAGTGGTATGTTAATGGCCCGCCTGCTAAAGGTGGCAAGACTTCGACGCTGAGGATGAAGATGGATAATTTTGCCGTGAAGCCGAAATGATCCGGCGTCGATGTGAAATTTCATGAAATCTATACCATGTAGCTAGTTCTATTCTATGCTGTATATCCATGATCGTAAACCAACGCATTTTACCTTTTCCCAATTCTGTCTTTTCCGGCCCTCTCACACAACTGTTCCTCGTCGCTCTCGCGCTCTTCAACCCGAAACGACTTGGTCACTTTGACGATGATTCGGCGTTGGCTATCGTCGTCGTTTTGAGCGCCATCATTGGACTCGTTACTACCAGGCCGCTTCGTTCCCAACTCTATTTCAGTCGTTCTACTTGGTCTTCCTCGAATCTAACCAATTGTCAATAAGTCGGTGGTGTTGTGCGAACCGTTTGAACTCTTGGCCTTGGCGAGGCTCTTGAAGAATGCTCGTAGTGATGGAAGGGATCCTGCGACGACGCCGACTCCGCATTCGATGACTGTCCAGAGGATGCTGTTGGCTACTTTGTCTATAATGCTTGTAATTAGTGGTCGGTCGGTCTGGTATGGTAAGGACAATGAACATACAAACGAAGTTGTCGGGGGCCATGTAAACATTCGAGTATGGAATACGGACTATACTCGCGATTGACGCTCCACTCAGTTGTCAGATATCACCAGCCAAAGGAAAGTAAGTGCGACTTACAGCATTCCCAAAGCCATGATCAGTTGAGCATACAGCTTCAACTTTCGTCGCATCTGTAACTTCCGCACCAGACACATCGGAATAACAGCAACAGCGAAATCTGTAATGACGTTGGATACCGACGCAGCATAGGTCAGAACAGTAGGAATTATTATACTGAAGCACTTTCCCTTGGACGGGATCCAATGAGCGTCGAACGGTCGGCATTGGACTATGATGAAGAGGACTCCGACTGAACTCAGCGCGACCGACAGGATGATGAAGGCTTGTAATATTCGTGTATATTTCTTTTCGGTTGCGATTCGAATGACGGTTACGCAGATACTCGATTTGACCAAGGCTAGCGTCAAGGCATAGAACATCTGCCACACAATGACATACTAACATCGTCAGTTATTAATAATCTGTCGTGTCCCTGAGATAACGGACCTTGTTTGCTTCTTGGACCTGCGGAGTATCGAGTTTATTTTGAAGCGTACCAATGCCCCTGTGACATCCAATGCTGACGACTATGTTATGGCCCATGTAGGCTGCCTATGGCCAAGTTAGTGCTGATGTCTCGGGGTATTTCGTGAAATATAGTTTGCTTACCTAGCCCGCGCACATCAAATAGTCATCTGTGCCGATGCAGTTATTCCGTGTTCGAATGTATGTCCTTAACCCGACGACAATGGTGCACAATACGGAAAGAACAACAGTCGTGATATACAGCGCCAGCGCCAGGCCTTCGGGTGGAACAGGTTCCCTATTATCAGCAGCCATGGTCGACAACGGCTGACAATAAGAACGAAACCGAAGATTCTAAAAAGAGAGGAATCACATGAGGCGTGTGTTGGTTTAATGCGTGCGTCTACAGTTCATCTCCTTGAGAAGGATCAGTTCAGGGCCCTGGAGCAAAGGATTTGGGTACATGGTCGCTTCTAGGTGACTGTAACTCGATTAATTGGGGTTGTGGGGGTGTCTTGAGCTCTAATTCAGCCCACCGGCCACTCGATTCCGGGCCTATTGACAGGTAAAACGGACCCCTGCGAGGTCCCTTGTCCGTACCGAGAGATTTAGTAGATGAAAAATATCCTGTGGAGTTACTATAGAGATTGGATACACCCGCGGCTATCTCAAGTATTATCCGTAAGTGCTCTAGTATCAGGTCCAGGGGGGTGGGCAGTAGCAATCAGTTAACCGAGTTGTTACTAGGTGATCAGTGTTATTGTCAGGCCAGCTGGCCTGATTAGGGGAAATCTCTGCTGACAGAATCCTTCCTGCTCTTGCATAAACTTCGTGATTGACAGAAACCTTTTTCTTGATTCGCACCGGCAGTTGTCTTGCTATAAAAGTCAAAGTCATGCCGTCTGTCACACTCTCTTTTCTTCAGCCTCACTTAACGTCTGAGAGCTCGGGTCTAGCAACCGTTCAGCCCGGCCCGTTCATAGCCTAAGGACTAAGATGTTAGCTCGACGGCTAGATAACAATGAGAGGCGCTAATTTCGTTCCATCATACGACAGTCCCTTCCCGCGGAACAAGGCAAGAATTGTTCGCAAACAACCCTCAACTTACCCAGTTTTAGCACCAGTTGAAACGCTCCCCCGCCAAAAGCGGCAGTGGATAGGCATAGACACTAACTTATTTAGATGCACAGAATGCAGTTAAGTAACATCGGCTATTCTGCACGGACACTGACCGCTTTTATTCAGCTCGCAGGCCAAATCACATAGATAAATGCCAGGGAGTTCACGAGGCGAGGTTGCTTTTTGTTGTTGTCTCCTTGTCTTGTTTCCTCTTGCGTGATTGTCCCCACTGCCTCCTCACCCGCATCAATAATGTCTTACTCCGTCAAGGATCGTTTTGCGATTGTTACTGGTGGCGGTTCTGGTCAGTGCATATTTCAGCTCCCAAGAGTTTCAACATACTGATTGTTCCAGGTATTGGCCACGCACTTGTTCGACTACTCCTCAACGCAGGATGTTCCGTCGCCATTGCCGATCTCAAGCTTCGTCCTGAAGCCGAAGCTACCGTCAAGGAATTTTCCCAATCCGCCAGCGGTAAAGGTTCAGTTTTCTTCTGCCAAACCGATGTCTCCGACTGGTCCCAAATCTCAGCACTATGGAAGACCACTCTTGAGAAGTTCGGTCGAATCGATATACTGGTTAACTGCGCTGGAGTTTACGAGGCACCAGGAATCTCCTTCTGGAACCCCCCAGGCATCTCACCTCTTGCTGAGGATCCTGAGGATGCCAAAGTCGGCCAGTACAAAATCTTCTCCATCAATACTGTCGCACCAATTAGACTGGCCCAGATTGCCATTGATTATTGGCAACAACACCCAGAAATTCAGGGCAACTTATTGTTCGTTGCTAGTATGGGCGGTTACGTGCATTCTATGCAGACTCCCCTGTACTTTGCAAGCAAGGCGGCACTGGTGAGTATGGTTAAGTCACTAGGTGGATCGAAGATGGCCCTTGGAATCCGCAATGCTGCCATCTGCCCCGGAGCAGTTTTTGTAAGTTTCGCACCTTTATGTCCTCACCAAACCCTAATTATCTTCTGCAGACACCTATCTTTGAGCCAGAGTACTGTCGCGATAGACTTAAGAGTGACGACATTGCGTTGGAGGCTGAGCATGTTGCCGACTTGTCCATGAAGGTGCTGCAAGAGCCCGAGTACGGAAACGGAAACATTATGGAGATCATGATGATTGGAACCAAGGAGGAGCCGGAAGTTCATGTGGCCGAGGTAGACTTGATGGCTTTGTACCCCAAGGTTAACCCTATCGGAGCGCGTGCCATTGCAGAAGAGATGAAGTTCTACGAAAAGGTGAAGGAGAGCGGCATGCGATCATCACTTTCATAGACATATAGACTAGATATTAGACAAGGAATACCTTGATATTTTGAGCTCATTACTTTCTATCACAATGTCTTTAATAGATCCTAGTAATTCTTGAGTCAGTCTTCACAGCGCTTTCTACAGGGGCATGAGTCAGAGAAACAAGGCGGACGGAATGCACAGGTTTCACTTTCGCAGTGTATCAGTGCGTTCGATCTGTCACTTGCAATCTTATCTCCCTGTCTTCGAAATCTTTTGGTGTAGCCCTTCTGGAGTGGAAAGTGGAACCAGGTCCGTGTTGTCCATAACGGTTTGACTATGCAAGAGCTGAGGCCTTCTAGATTAGCTCGCGAAGAAGAGATACTCTAGTATGACTCTCGCTCTCGACAAAGGTGTTGACAGGATGTATGAGATCAGTGGCAAAAGCTGGCTTCTTTGCCACGAAGTTTTGAAATATCTGCTTAGAGACATTTCTATTTCTCCTTCATAATTCGATGACTATTACAGAAGAGACGAAGTTTTACAAGGAGAAATATATTAGGGTCATGTAGTACTAAATCGCAAACTTCTTTAAAAGAATTGTAGCTCTTACCAGAGCTTATTAATTTCTTTACAAATACACTATCTCCATATTTAATATCTGTCTATGGCTTTTATTAAACTTTGGCACATTTGTAGACCTAATCTACTGTCCAATAACTCTACCCTACTCCACCATAAATAAGTCTCGACCTGCTATTCCTTCTTAGCAATATCAGCATCCACCTTGCAGAAGAGCAGTGAAATAAAACAAGTGTCATGTGACGCGTAGTTATTCTCGAATTGTGGCATAATATTTTGTATTGCAGACTGTCTATGCAAATGCGACGGTCTTTGTACTTTGCCTTAATTACAGGACAACTGCGCCAATAAAAGCCAAAAAGAAATCAGTTATGAGAGAAAGCAATATCATCCAAGCGACCGTTCTAGAAGCCATGTCTCATATACAGAGCTACCCAATTACCTCATCCAAAGTTGGCAGATAGGAGAAAGACTAGGGACTTTCGGCCAGAAAAATCCGGATTTCCCTAGCCCATCCCATTCAGTCTTACTCACAGTGATTGATCGATAACCGTCTTAGCGAAGGACCAAATTCCGCTCCAAATAGCCTGTTTCCATGTTGTTTCCTCAGGTTCCTGCTCCCCTGAGTTTTGGGAAAGAGTTCCCTCCCTCAGAATCTTTGCTGTTGAATGATGCCCTCCTTTCAGGGCTGCTGAAAGCGGATTGGAACCCTGGGTATCGCAGACATTAACATATGCTCCCTTGTCAATCAAGCAGCTGACAATTTCCTCAAATCCCCTTCCTGCGGCCAACAACAGAGCTGTTGCGCCATCGTTGTTGCTCAAATCAATACGCGCATGTTGCTCAATTAGGAACATCGCCACTCTTCTTTGGCCATTCTCCAATGCTATTAAGAGTGGCGTTGAGCCTTTTTCATCGCGGGCATTAATGTCTGCACCGTAGGCAAGGAGTTGCTCCACTGTGCCACATTGACCATATTCTGACGCCCAAAGAAGAGGTGTCTTGCCCTGTGGTCCTCTCTCGTCAACACGAGAGCCCCTCCAAATAAGCACATCAATCATAACGTTGAAGCCGTCACCAGCAGCCATCATTAGTGTTCCAGGGAGTTCATTGTTGCCTCGTCGTGAGTGTGATGCGTCAATAAATCTCTTGATTTCATCTTGCGAGCTCGATGGCAGGTCCAACAAAGCGGCGATGGCCTCTTTATCTCGTCGTTCCAAGGCTTCAGTCAGCGGATTCCTCTTCCCATCAACAGTGAACTTGACCTCCGGGTCAAATTTGAGCCAAGCTCGGATCAGTTCTGGCTTCTGATGATACACTAGATAGCATAGGAGATCTGAGCCTTGATTTAAAGTGGCAGTGGTACCATACAGTCCATCAATCATATCGTGCACTGACCGTGCTCGATAGTAATGCTCAGCCTTTAGCCAGCCTTTGATATGGCAGTTGCGCACAATTTTCGTGATAAAGGTACCACGATTGGTTGCGTTAGATATAGCATTGGCGTGATAAAGGAAATTGTACGTAGCGTATTTTAGAAATGGGTATCGCAAGTCACTCTCACTTGGACGCATTTCACACCGCCAAGAAACACGCATCCCGTGAGACGTAAACCTATTGATGCGATGGTGCCAGGCTCCCAAGGAGTCCAGTACGGAGGGGTGATTGAGATATGCAAGGCAGCATTTTGCAAGCATTGCATGTCCATCAACTTGCCCGTCATGTACGAGCTCGGGCCACAGGTGCTGGAGGCCGCCATCTCTGATCAGAAAGTCTACGATAGACTCGTGCACAAACTCCACGTGCGGTCTCTGTCCTCCCCCAACTTGAACTAGACCTTTGGAAGCACTGATAATGAAATTCTCAACTGTGTCATCATCGGCAGGCTCCTCCCTGATTGGAATCTCTGCACAGGCTAGGTCATCAATGGACCGTCCAGCCAAGAGAGCATGTCGATACTCAATTGGGTTCAATGGTCTCCTGGCGAAAACCAACCAAAGGATCGAGAAAAGAAGGTCTCCCAAATTCTCATTGTCTCGTTCCAGTATAGTTCGAAAGAGCTCGCTTAAGCCAGTTGGAATACCGTTCAACTTCGTTTCCAGATTTCGCTCGCCTCGATGGAATTCTCTATTCAAAATGTCAACAACAAGGACGACCCAAAGGAAGATCCCGGCAGCTTTATCAAGCAGTTTGATCCTGATCGTAACGAAAGGGTAAGGACTGGGGACCTGCAGCCGACTCGCGATGTAGTTTGCTAAGTCCGTCTTATGACCTTTCTCATTTTCGACGATCATTTGTTCTCCCTCGCCAGTATTAATGCGGGGATAATGCCGGACGGAAATACAGGCTTTGAACTGGATGCCTTTTTTGGTAGTGCATGTGACTAGCTCATTGAAGAAGTGTACCATGTCATCAATTTCTTGATTGTCGCATTCGTCTATCGCATCCACAAAGCAGGTGAAGGACCGCTGATTGAGGCTATGAACAGCTTCGTGCAGTAGTTCTTTGAGACGTTCCAGGGGAAGCACCTCCCGGTCAGGTCGGCGAGGGAGCTCAGGGTCGTCTAAAACGCTTCGGAGATCCTTGAACTTTTCAAGAAGCTGATGAAGCAACGACCTGAACATTCCCACGACGGATTGTTCCAAAGAGCCTCCTCGAGCATTGAAGAAAAAGGATGCAGTGAAAGATTGGTTGTGCTGATCAGTCGTCTTGTGCTTGTCATATAAAAACTTCATGATTGTTGACTTTCCAACGCCCGGCTTCCCTCTGATCCACAAAAGGCCATGATGTTTCGTGCTTTTGGTATTGAACCATGCCTTGTACTTAGAATGGTGTAAAATCCAATGGCATGTGTTGATATCGGGCTTCCTAATGCTGAGATAACGGGACGTCATGTGTTCAAAGTAAAGGGAGTCTATCAAATCGTCTTGTCGTTTCGCTTGCTCGCCTAACAGAATGTAAGTCTCGAAAGAAAGATATTCACTTGCCTGGGCTCGCCCACTTACCATTCACGACTGCAGTCCTGGGTATCACTTGCAACAGCTCTCTTGCATAGGCTGCAGCAGAGGCGGCAGCGTATGGTTGCCATGCTTTGTTTTTATGGGAGTCAGAGTAATCACTGATCCCTCGAATCGGAAGACAAGAAAGCGTATCCATCAGCCCAGCTGCCTCCATTTCAAAGCACAGAGCTTTAGTTCTTTTTACAATCGACTCTCTCATATTGCCATCTTTCATCACTTGATTTCCCGAAGCAATTACACCATAGTGTATCTTAGGGCCATTGAGAGACCGAGCGGCCCGGAGTACGAGCTGGGTTTGATCGCAGTTACTGCAGTCATGCTTTGATGACCGATGACCGTAGTTTGCTTGAAAAAGGCGATCTGGAAAGTTGGGTCGTCGGTATTCCAGATATGCTTGGAATTTCTCTTCGAGGGTACAGGGAATACGGTTGGGGGAAAGGTTGTGCTGTCCTCTTAGCCACGTCACAGCCATGAGAAGACGCTGTTGGGGCAACTTGGGGAAGCCGGTGTGCTCAAAACGGCCCCCTGTGACAAATTTGCCAAGATCATACTGTCTGACTTCTGTCCCGACAACTACGTCGCCTAGGCGTATATCAGCCGTTGCACTGGGGGCTCCCCCACCGACTCCTACCATCAAGCCAAACTTGATGGAAGAAAAGGAACGCATCATATTTGCAAGCAGTGTCGCGGCGGTATTAGTGCCGTATTGATTGATTGGGAGGCAAGCAATGATGATGTTATGATGGCCAATACGCCCCAAAAGATACGGATTATTGTCGTTATGAACAAAGACTTCATCGTGCACCTCATCCAAAATCGCTCGGGCAGCTGCGAATTCTATATCCAGGGCGCAGACCCATGCGACTTTGTAACAACTGTATTGGAGATGTTTGTTTGTTTTTTGGCTGCAACCTTTGACGTTCAATTGTGACCTTTCAGGCTCAGCCTTGCCTTGGGAACGGCCGTCCATGCTGAGAAGGGAATGCTGGCGAGGTAACTATCATGAAGGCTGAACAGCGGCCGGTTTGAGTGATGAACAGTTCTCCTGTTGTCGAGTGGGTATATAGACACAAGAAAGCAGCCAGCTGGATTGTTTGGGGGGGATTAGTGAGGAGAAGCTGGGTTGGGTCAGCAGGCCGCCGATTTTGCGGCTCTGCAAATACACCTTGCAGTGCCCTCTTGCGTCTCCCCAAATGCATGTCAGCAGCCAATAGGCACTTTCTATTCGAATCCGTAGTATGTATTTATCTTAATAACAGAAATCATATACTAATTATTGCATAAGACAAAGAGATCGGTTTATCTGACTGGGTCATATAGTCCACATATATTTAGCTAACGAATAACGCGTTATCCAGCGGTGCGTCACCAGTCTCGTTTATCTCTTCTTGTTGATTATAAACAAGTTATCATATTCCTCCTTTCTAACGACAATGCGAAGTTATAGTATCTGAAGCTCTTACCTCAGAACCTTTCAGAATAGGGTTATTATTTCAGAGAAGGAAAGGCAGCCACCAACGGCATTCCGGATTTCACACACCATTTTGATAGGTCATGCCCTTCAAACTCATCTATGGATTTCTCTATATCCTTACATATTCGCGATATTTAACAGCTTAGCTGAATGAATAGGAATAGGTTTGTATACAGCTGAATATCTGCCATCTACGCATGACTAGAAGCCTACTTGAGCTTTCAACTAATGAACGGTGATCCATTGAACCTTAATCTTTGTTTCTGCTCTGTGGCGATGTCAAAGCCCACCGTTTTGACCCGATAGAACAGAATCTATTCTCGGCTTGTTTGCAGTGCTCTGTTCTTGTGAATCGGTTGGCTCGACAGGTTCTGACAAAGTGGTGACCGTGGCATTAGAATTGCCAACCAGTTGTGCCTCGACATCGGTAGTAGCTGTCGACTGCCTCGTTGGAATCGGAAGAGAAGACGTGGCTGACGATGCATAAGCAATAGTCCCCATGCTACTCTTTCGTGATAAAGCATGGTTGCCAGTGGGTGTGATATAGGACCTCGGAGTTCCTGTTCTAGATACATTGAACATTCGTCTTCTTTGTCTGTCTCTTTCTTTCAAAGTGCGTTCTGCCTGGATTTGTGCTTCAGCTTGTTCCTTATCCTCTCGTGTCTTTTGGTGAATTCTGTCTAGTTGTTCTGGTCTTATAAGCATGGTATTGGATCTCGACAAATTTCAAATGACTTACCATCACTAAGGCCAGAATGTCGCAATGCCAAAATAGGATCATTGAAGGATTTCTTCCAGCCTTCCTCAATAATAAATTCAGATCCCAGTACCACGTCGAAAGGAACATCCTCGTGCACTAGAAACTGATGCCGATGCGTATATGCCGCATTCACTGAGTACCACGTCAGTGTAATAGTAGCCTTTGGGACCACAAAATCCCTCTCTCCATTAAATCCAAGCCACCCTTTGGCTCTTTCGAGTTTCATCTGCCTGCCCTCTATCCGTGCTCTCCTAAGAACCCGTGCCGATATCCAGTTGAGCTCGCATCCGCTATCAAGTTTTACGTGAAATCGAGTCGTGGGAACATGCGGATCGTCTGGCATTATGACAAATGGGAAGAGAAACGCACGGCCAGTACCCATGTTGTTCAACTCGCAAAGGTGTTCAGAAGCTTTTTCAAGATTTTGCAATATTGGATTGGTCGTCTGCGGTACAGCCAGGGTTTCTTTTGACATGGTGGTGTGAATCTCTTGCTGGAGATTGTCATGAGAAGCAGGTGTACTGTTACAATCAGCCGCTGCCACCAGAGGCACTTCTTGATGATACTTCTTCAGATTATCATACTTTGGCAGGTGAGTGCTAGCTTGCTGAGACCTATCCAGCACTTGAGAAATCAGGACGTTGTTTTCAACACTCCTCATTAAACTTTGTGTCATCTCAATCAACTTCGACAGTTTCAGTCTATACCGTCAGAGACGTGCTTCCAAAGCCAAGTAAGTATTTCTGGGCATTGCATCCACTTACTGGTCAATCTCTTCCGCGAATTGCTTAGACCATCTTTCCAAACTTCTTAATAAGTGTTCAACCTCGTCATCTAAAGCAACAGCTCGAAGAGAATATTCTTTCCTATTTCTTATAAGGTTGTCCAATGCAGCAATAATATTGTTCGCGTTTTTCAAGCACAACTCGATTGCTTCAATAGAGTCGTCTTTGGAGGTGAGTTGAGGCAAAACTTGCGCTCCTTTAGAAATTGTATTTTGGCAAATCCAGACACGATCCAGGATCGCACGATCGACGCCTTGAGACAGGCTTGTTATAAATCTGGCAGAGAATTTAATGAAGCCTACCAATCGCGCGGCGGCTCCCAGTGCATCTGCCATACGTTGAAGTATATAGAAGGGCAGAAAGGTTGAAAAAGAGGGAGCCTAGCAGGCTGAAAGAGGGGAATGTTCCAGTGCAGAATTTTACGAATTTAAACCAATATAAATACCCTATTCCTCAGCCTAATTCGGGATCCGGAACAATCGTTCGACCGGCATAAGCCATAATTCAGGGAGTGCCTTGGGTAGCCTAGAAGTGAGGGGTTTGAAAATGAGGCTGTGGATGGTTGAAATCCGCCTCAAACATAATCATCGAGTCAGCCGTATTGCGGGGCACTTCATCTACCATAGATCCTTCAAGTCTATCACCGAGCACTGAGAGAAGTTCCTCTGCGGCAAACGAGTTGCAAGACGGTACACAGACAATGCCTGGAGTCACAGGATACCCAAAGCTAGCCAAGTTGATGGGGGACTTTCCCGAAACCGCTATCTTCAGAAGATTCAGGCAACTGAACATGCTTCATCTTTTGAGACTCCAAGCCGAGTTGCATGGAATGGAAGACGAACTACTGGAAGTCATTAACGATGACCAGAAGTCAGACGTTCCTCATAGGAAGGATTACTCAAGAAGCTTTTTTCTTCTTCAGCGCTTTGCAGAACAAGGCAAAGATGCAAAGGATAGCGAGCAATATGAGTTACTACTCGACATCGGAACTAAGCTCCAAGAGTACAGTGAGTTGGGGAGTCGTGATCTCTTCAGAAACCCGAGCTCACAACAAGATAAGATACCGCACTTGCCAGCGCCAACGCTGTAGCTGGAATTTCAAATCCAGAAACACGACCGTTGAAGTTTCTCCAGCGTTGGATTCGACTTCTTGGCCAGGACGAACAAGGTGCTCAAGAGACTCAGACTCAAAGCTCCAACTTCCCATTTGGTACTGAAAGTACAATTTGGAACTTCGAGGCTCGGGACGAATATGTGAGTCTTGATACGAGCACTAGCAATGATAGAATCTCTGCTCTAGTTCGAGGCAAACTCTTGGATATTTACCATTTCTTCACGGAATGCTTCAAAAAGTTACACCAGCGATTTCGCAAGGTAAGTTATTCGATGATTCTTATGAGAAATACTAATTTTATTAAAAGACCGATTTATCCACCCCGGCACCAACGCCTAGCGTACGCGAGTACAACGATGGAAAACTCCAACTTGTGAGTGATGGCATAACTGCAGCTCTTGCCTCACTGTTTCCTACGGTGATGATCTTGATCTTGTACTTTGTGAAGAGGATGCTTGTCAGGATTGGGGTGGTCATCATTTGCACCACTCTCTTTTCAGTTGTTATGTCATTTTACCCCGGAGCAAAGAAGGGAGAAGTGTTCGCGGCTGTAGCAGCATTTGCTGCTGTCGAAGTTGTCTTCATCGGTTCTACTAGTTCGTGAGATAATGGCTTATCTCAGTAATGTTGCATTGTTACTACACTCTTTTGAAGCATCCATCGACGTCCACATTGTATCCATGTATTCAAGGTGTTGACTAGTGCTACCCTATTGCCAAGAACGACGCTCAGACAATTTAGGCGATATTGTGGTGCACCAGGGGGCTAGTAAGCTAGCAGGCCACCCCTGACATGAATCAATGGGGCTGTCCAATAAAACCTATAAGGACGTGATTCCCACCAGGAGGCCCAGGGCAGTGAAGTACATTTCTAGATGTAATCGTGAGATCCGAAATGTCTTCCTATCGGTCAAGAATCCTCTCGTCTATATATCTTTTGTTGTCAACTCCATGTCTAATCCATGGCCAAAAACTCTTGGAAACTCAATATGGCCAGAACTTAACTCTCCTAGCCCCAAAGACACTATTCGATAAGTGCCAATAAGTCAGCCAAGTACATATAAAACAGCCCACTAACGCCTCTAAAGAGCAACATTCAATGATACAGCCCAGTGGGGCTCTGGTCTTGCCACTGTAGCCTTCAACGGCGCTGTGAGTGTTGGTTTTGCCAGCTATTTCCCAACACATGATGAACTCGCGTCTATCTGCACCGATACTTGCTTCACCTCTCTGCAAGCTTTCCGCGCTAAGCAGATCGAGGCATGTCCCAACGAGTTGTACAAGTTGAGATGTCAAAGCGCTCCTGTAACCTCCAGTGTCGATCTGCTTCTGTTTAGATACAACTATACATGTCTTCGAGATCCAAAGTCCGACGCCTTTTGTGTCGAGCTCATTCACCGGTTGGCTGATAAGGAAAATGAACCTACCGAAGATCCAGCGTGTTCAGAGTGCATGCTGAGAAACTTTCAAGTCGAGCTTAACTCTCCGTTTGGTTATGATAAGGATTCTGCCAGTTATTACAGTTTGTTGACTTCATCGTGAGCTATACCAGTCAGCCTATGTCTCCTGTTACTAATTGATTTACAGTTGCTAAGCTACAAATTATCCCATCACGTCGCCAGATGCATATTTTATTCAAAATACGGCGACAACGACCAGCACTACAACTCTAGTACCAAGGTGAGTACTAAGTTAGATCCTCGATCTTGCTGATACGAATGGTCATTCAGCACCATTCCGTCGCATGTAGTAGAAGGCACCAACACTCGATGTGCAAAATACTATGAAATCGCGCCTGGTGATACGTGTTGGTCTGTCGCAGACAAGATGGATATCCCTCTTAGCGACCTTTTTTTCTTAGTAAGCTGTTTCAAGTCCATGCATTCGAGCCAACAGTACTTAACCTTGTATCTGGAATTCCCAAATCAACCAACAGGAGTGCGAAACTGGCCTCCTGTTAGGTCACTCGTACTGCGTTCAACTAGTTGGGGACATCAAAACTTACCCAGGATATGTCAAACCATACAAGCCAATCGAGGAATTGCCCTTAGCGCCAGGAACACCATCTGACTGCGCAGCGTACCATAGATATATAGAATGCCCGTCTCCTGAAGAATATCAAGGGGAATTTGATGTCAACAGATGTTCTATCGTAGCAGATTATTACAAGGGTAAGTTCGAATTCCTCATTTATCGACCTTACATCTGACGCAAAATAGAGAACGGGAAAGACTTTGTGGCGCTGAACCCATATTTGTCCTATGATGAGAAGAAACTTATGGATTGTGAACTCAAGAGAGGATACCGCTATTGCATACGCAAGACCTCGACAAATCAAACTACCGGATCTGAAGAAATGGCAGCGGCGACTCTGACCAGCGCATCTCAGACGTCCACAGCCATGGCTACCAGTACGGGAAGCAAAGAGAGTCGGATCCACAATGGCGTGAGTTATAAGCACTTCCGGGACAGGTCTGGCAGCTCCACTACGGGTACATCCAAGTTCAGATAGCAAGTGTTTGAGAAAGTTGACAATAGCTAGCAATAAGTAGATTGAGGGGTATAAACGAAGAATTCTCAATGAAGAGAAGCTATAACTAAGTACACAAGTTTGTCCATTCCGACAAAATCCATGTAACACAGGCTGTTGTCCCCTTTACATGAACTTGTGGAAGAATCGGCGCCAAGCGGGCCATCCTGCAACAGTAGCACGGTAAGCATTGATCTCATCCCAGTTATGCTCACGGAGACCAGTGTCAAGATCGATCTTATCGACTGTGAGCCACTGGGGCCTCTTCCAGAAATAGCCAATGATCCAGAAGAGAACAACAACGGGAATAGCAAGGCAAGCCATGAAAAAGTCTTCAGCGTTGCCGTATTGGCCGGGTTTGCTTGGCGGGCAGACGGCGACAAAGAGCTGGCATCCCAGAATGGCAAAGCAAAGGGCGAGACCCAGCCAAGAGCCGTAGACACCGCCAGCGGCCTTGAAGGGAATTTGGTCGAGGCTGCGACCTTGGCGCTTCCAGGCAGAGCGGAAACGAATATGAGCCTGTGGTTAGAATTAGTAAAAGGAAAACGTGAGGCGTGGACATGTTCGGACATACATAACAGATAGAACCCCAGGTAAAGAGGGCAGCGAGAGCTGAGACGGCAAGAAGCCAATCGAAAACAAGACCACCAGATGAGGCGAGGACGATGTAGGCGAGGGCACCCCAGGCAAGGTTGAAGACAACGGAGACGAGAGGTCGTCCAGAGCGATCGATGTAGGTGAAGATCTTGGGGGCATAGTCTTGCTCAGCAAGAGCGGTCAGAGTACGGGAACCACCGTAGACAGCAGAGACACCGATGGAGACGACGGAAATGCAGATGACCAAGTTCATGAAGCTGTCATAGCCGTTAAGACCGGCATCCTTAACAGCAAGCACGAAAGGAGAAACACCATCCTTGTAAGGGTTCTTGCTGTTGAGGAGACGCTCATCGGTTGAGCTGACGAGCATGCCGACAAGAGTGAGACCAACGATGTAGAATCTGGATGCCGTTAGCGGATAGGGTTCAAACATGGGTAGCTCGCGATGCTTACAGGGTAATACGCCAGAAGACCTGCTTGATTGCGCCAGGAAGGGCTTTGGCAGGGTTGCGAGACTCAGCAGCTGCCAGACCGACCAGCTCAGTACCGGCGAAGGAGAAAGCTGCAGTAACGAAGACACCACAGAAACCTCGTGAGCCGTTCTGGAACGCGCCGGGATCATACCAGAGCTTGGCGCCCTGGTAGGTGTCGAACTTGCCGCTGGAGGGACCGCCACCGCAGATGAGAATGACGGCGACAATCATAAAGATGACAATAGCCGCGAGCTTGAAGCAAGAACTCCAGAACTCCTCCTCGGCGTAACCAAGAGTACCAAAGATGTTGACGACGATGATTACTATCCAGAAGACGGATATCCAGACAGCTTCGTTGATATCCTTATTCCAGTATTGGACAGTGAAGGAGCAGACTGTTAATTCGAGCGGCAGAACGATAACCCATTGAAAGACCTGAAATTATCAGCCCCTTGACCCGAGGGCATCGGTTAGATGACACTTACGTAGTTCCAACCCATGGCAAACCCCCAGGAAGGATCAATGAAGCGAGTAGAGTAGGTATAGAAGCCACCAGAGACAGGGTACATGACGGCCAGTTCACCGAGAGCGTGGACGACATTGAAGATCATAACACCAGCGATAGAGAAGCAGAGGAAGACAGCGCCAGGGCCGCCCTTGGTGAAGGCACCACCGGAACCAACGAAGAAACCGGCACCGATTGAACCGCCAATGGCGATCATGTGGAGATGGCGCTTCTTCATGGAGCGATCGAGTTCGACGACGCCAGTGCCATAGTCACCTGAAAATGTTAGTGGTCAATGTCAATTGATAGGGACAGGGACTCACGGCGTTGGAAGGACTTGAGGTTCAGACCGTTGCGGGTCATGAAGTCGTCCTCACGGAAATCATCACGAACACCCTCAACATCACCAGTAAAAGTATCCTTGGTGTGGACCTGAGCCTGTTCATGCTCATGCTTAGGCGGCGTGGCGCTGCCATTATCAATCTTCTCCTCCCTAGACGCCATGGCGAAAATCAAGAGAATTGAACTGTATTCGAAAAGAAGTGGCCCTTGATGGAGGGGAAATGAGACGTGAAGATGCAAAGAAAGTGGGAGACGCGACACTTTTTATCTCCGCACGCATGTGCACCCAGGGGGAGGAGCTGTGTACAGTGGTAGGTAGAGTGGCGTAGGCAAAAAAGGCAGGAGATTGGGGAATTCCAAGAGGGTGGGTTGCGTGTAGCGTGCCAAGAGCCGATAAGCATCGATGAAAGAGACAGGAGCTACGAAAGAAGATGCCAAGTGGTTCTAGACGAGCAGGACCAACATGACCTGTTACACTGAATGCAAGGATTGAGTTGGCGCTACTCTACCAAGTCTACTCTACCAAGTCTACTCTGCAGAGTCTACTGCATGATGTGTAGATACAGAGTACAATGCTACGCCGTATACATGCCGTTCTCACAAGCATTTGGTCCTCTCTGCACAGGCCAGCTTGAGAGCTAAACTACGGTGCAGTGGTTAAACTGTAATTAGTCTGACACAAAGTGCGGGGAGTGCATTACCCGACATACAGTACCCGACAAAAGAGAGAACAAACGCGTGATACAACGGACATGATACCATGAACGGAAGGTGCAAGATCGATCTTCTCGTTGGAGGATGCGCGGTTGGGATTCCGGCTTGGCGCATATCTTGAACTGATTTGGGGCTGTGGCGTTTGGAGGGCAGGTTAGTGGTACGCTAAACATCAAGCTTAAAACGCTATCACGAATGACCTCACGAATGACGAGTGGGCGTTTTGTATTGTATTGTCAGCATTGCGATAGGTGCGCTGATTGAGCAAGCAAAGTGGCAAGCAGCCATAGTGAGGTTGCAACCGTATTTTTGATGTAATATGTTGGTACGTGGCTACTCCAACGGTTGGAGTCACAATACAACGCCCAGATTTGCCGAGAATCTGTCAAAACCCGAAAGCTTGGGGACACCGGTCGCCAAGGAGATAAATTTATCTACATCAACTCCAAAAGGAAGGAGTTTATCTCTTGGCTCGTAAGAGTCTACTCCCGATTATCACCAGCTAAGGTGCTGGTGCAGGCGGTACCTGAGCGCAACCAATAGTGCTCGTTTTAGTGCGCTGCATTATCTCCATCCCCATTCAGACGGTAATAATCTCGGACTGTATGGGGCACGGGAATCTGTTCAAATCCGGGGAAGGATCGGGGAAGTGGAATTTATTACGTTAAATATTAGATTGACGGAGCAACAAGGCCGTTGATGTTTAATTAAAGCATTTTGTAATTCCAAACCAACACTTCTCCACCAAACACCAAACAAAAGGTCATTCCATTCTCGTTTCGCCCCCAAAAGCCCTTATCTCTTGGCTCTCCCTCTGAGAAGCCCTGCAATTGTCACAAGCTGACCAGCGCCAGCATCTCCCCTCACTGCCAAGACACCGTCTTTCTTGGCAATCATAAAAACCAAGAAATCACACAAACGGGGAATGTCACGCGGTTAATCCCAACTCGTCACCAATAATATTAGGTTCAATCTTGGCAGGCGGCCGCGAACTAGCAAAAGGGCCTTGTTGCTATGACAAACGAAAAAGCCAAACGGGGGAATAATCTACGTCAGAATCTGGGGAAGGTTTGCGGGGTAAAGGGGCCATTACTGATCACCATATCCTCTACACGTACGGTGCTCTGTCTGATCTGTGCAATTGGATATGTTTTGGAATGAAGCTGAATTAAATGAATGGCAGTCAAAATAAGAATCACCTTAAGATCAGAGCCATGGATAAGCTTAGTTTGTCCTGTTGTCATAACTTAAAATTCTCACTCGGCATCGGAACAAAAGTCCCCTTCTGGAACAGTCACATCATATCACACCAACCATTCACGGCGCAGCAATTCACTTTCACACAAGGAGGGGGTGCACACCAATTTACAGCCGATAACCAAAGTGCTCTTTTCTTATCTGCTGCAAAAGAAAAAAAAAAAAAAAAAACCGGCCGCTAAGGTATCCTTAGCTCATGTGCCTTCTCGTCGTCTTCAAACGGAGACTCGGAGCGATTAGCTTCCAGGACCGGTCTACCTCGCATCTGCGCCCAGACCGTTTTATAAACTGGCTTGGCGAACAGTGCATCCATATCTTCCAGTGTAACACCTATATCAACACGTCAGCTTGGAAAAAGTCTAGAACAAGTGAATGTAACACACCTTTTGTTTCGGGTACGAAGAAAAACGACCAGATGCCCATCAGCACCAGGATCGAGCTGAAGAAGAAGTATGCTCCATAGCCCAGGTCAGAAATCATGTAGGGCGTCGATCGCGCGATGATGAAGGAGCCGAGCCAGGTGTCGGCGGTGGTGATAGCTACGCAGAGCATGCGGATGTCGAGCGGGAAGATCTCGGATGCGTAGGTCCAGGTTATACCCTGCCATGTCGCGCAGATGATGATGGCGTTGATGTACACGCATACAATCGCCAGATAGCCCCATCCATCGCGGTTAACAACACCTGCTGCTGCGGCTGCTGCCGGGTCGGCCTCCATCACGTAGCCGCCGATATACCACATGGGAATGCAGCCAAGTGCAGCGCCCCAGATCAAACCCTTACGGCGACCGACCTTCTCAACGACCCAGAATGTGAAGAGGACCATACCGAGTGTCTTGGAGATACCATAAAAGCCAGTGGAGAATAGCTTCAATGACGTACCAGGAATGCCAAGACTCTCAAAGATACGGGGAGCGTAGTAAGTGATGATGTTGACACCAGTGAAACTCTGCAAGAACATAAGAGCCATACCGATACCCATACGGTTTCGGACGCCCTTCTGGAACAGCTTCTTGAACTGTTGTTTCTTGCTCATCTTGTTGGTACTGCGCTCTTCAACCTGTGCACGAATATCACCCATCTCTCGACGGACATACTCATGTTCAGTGGACAAGCCTCGAATCTGCGAGAGAATCTTCTCAGCTTCTTCAAAGCGATCACCACGCGCTAGCCAACGTGGTGACTCGGGACACCACAGCATGCCCAGCGCAAGACCAATACCTGGTATTAACTGTACAGCAAGTGGAACAATCCACTGCGTCTTCGTGTTAACATCAATAGTGCGGTCAGTGGCGTAGTTGATCCAAAAACCAAGCATACCACCGCCCTGCGAGGCGATTTCAAAGATACCAACAAGACGACCACGAATAGACGGAGGCGCAGTTTCACTGATGTAAACAGGAACAGTGAGAGAGGATGCGCCGAGACCGAGACCAGCTACGGCTCTTCCGCCGTAGATCATGTTCAGGTTACCGTTTGCAGCGGTCATGAGAGCGCCGCCGAGGAGGAACATACAGGCTGCGCCCATGATGGTCTTCCTACGACCCCATTTCTCAGCGATGGGGAAAGTGCACAGAGCACCGAAGAAACAGCCAGCCTACGATACCTGTCAGTCAAGCATTTCAGGGTATAAGGTGAGAGTGAGAAGGGTGAAGGTGAAAGTGTACCTGAAAGGTGGAGACAATGTTTCCCTGGATGGTGTCGCGCTGGGTTTTTTCAACGAGGTCAAGGCCAAAGTCCCTCATGAAAGAGGTCAAGGCCATTGTACCCCCAATAACAGAAGTATCATATCCGATGGCGAGGGCGGACATGGAAGCCACCGTGGCAATCAGGTGGATTCGCCAGTTCCGCACCTCAGGCGGATCATTGGTGCCCGACGCATGAGTATTCCAGCCCATAGATTATTGAAATAAAAGAATTTTAATAGCAAAGAAGCTAAGCTTTGTATGTGTTTGAGCAAGAGTAGATACTGCGAGATCTTGCAAGTGTCTGTCCCTCTTGTTACCGCGGGGGCACTGCGGCCTTTTTATCTTTGACTCTCAAACCCAAATCATCGGAAAGAATGACGATAAATCCATCCTTCGGGACGTGAATGGCTAAGATCATCTGGTCGGAGGTGTTACTCCACTGGTTTCCCCGTGGGGTAGAAATCAAGGGTAAGCATGGATATTCCTTGGAGCAACGGTTGTGTTAGTTGTGATCATGAGTTTGAGTGTGGAGTCTGCCAAGAGTGGGTGAGGGGAGAGTCTTTTCCGTGGTGAGGAGATGAAGATTGCATTTCCGTGCAGACTCCGTTGCTATAGGTTGCGGCCGTTGATATCATCCCATGAAGGCCAATGACGTCCATGAGAGGTATCTGTAGAAACACTATACCGTGGGCATTCTACAGCACTTCTACTTCTATCAATTCCTCTCTCTAACATCTTGAAATCTCTTCTCAAAGTTTTCCCTCAAAATCCTCTCTCGCCAAGTCCCCAAGCATCAGGGTCCTACGCCGAGTCTCGGGGTTTCTTGGAGATCTACGAACCGACCCGCCATTCAGAGTTTAGCTCCCGACATAAGCTTCAAGCATAAATTAAGCGTTTGGTATCTCCTGCGACACGATTGGCCGCCCTGATTCTCGGCAAACAGAAATACGTCCGAGAGGCTTCTTCCCCGCTTGAATCAGGCGATTGCTTATGGCCGAATGCTACGTTAAGCCTTTTTTTCACAAGAGGTTTTTGCAAGCGTACGCGAACATTTCGCTTTGCGCCAGAGAAGGGCTTCGCGAATGAGTCAAGCAGCGAATTAACTTACCTACCTGCCTCGCTGGTTGAACGATGCTACGTGGACTGACGATCTAAAGAGTTTTATTAAACGCTGTGTGCAATACTACTGGTTCAATTTCTGTTACCAAGACATCAGTTCCTTGTAAGGCTGCTCTTCGGTCTCACTTTTTCGTGTGAGAAGATCGGGACAATTCGGATGCAGTAACCCCAATCCCAGTCTGAATCCAGAGTCATTGCAACACAACTCTGTATCCTAGCATCGAATTATCATGCTGTTGCAATATCCCCACATTCAAGGCCCCATACCCAAAATAAGCTTAAATCACTTGGCACCAGTAGACGCTGCGTCGAAGGTCAATAACCTGGTCCAAGTTTGTGGAGATAACTTCGGAGGATCGGCGTTTAGAGGAATTACCCCGCGGGGATATCGTCAAGTCCATGTTTTGAATGACTGGTGCTTCACCTTACGGGCGTAGAGAGGTCTAAACTTCGGGAATCATTGTCCGTTGTTGACTCATTCATGCGACGCACTTATCATGTGTGCTGCATCTGTGCACTGGTTCCAGGATGTAAGCAACCGTGCTGATGGCAACATCTCTCATCTTTGAAATATCGTGCGATTCTCAATGGATTACCAGGCCTGTGTAAACCAGGGTATTGTTTCCACGTGTGCTGGAAGCCTTGGCTGCATATAGCGGCTCCCTTTCCCCTCCTGATACTATGAACAAGCATGATACCTAATACGCTCGCGTTTAGACCTAGCAACAAGAAAGGACAACCCACCTTCATTTGGAGAAGAGAAACTACATGAGAGTCTTAAGAACTAGTCTTGATGAGTGGCATAGGCCTTCGTTCTCAAGCTCGCTCCTTAGTTATGGCCATATGAGAAACTATCAGGAACATGGGTCTCGACATGTTGCCGGGGTTGAGCGAACTTTAGTTATATATTCGCTTTGAACTACATATTAATTCGGATTAAAATATTAGTAGACAGAGTAGAACTACTAAGCAATCTTCTGGTCTCTCCCTTGGCTGTTTGGAGGAGCTCTGCTGCTCGGTGCCAACGTCGAGCTTGAAGCGTCCAACCACAAGGATACGCCAAAATATTACATTTATTAGTGTATATTCGAACCAGAACTTAATTACTAGATATTCTCTAAGTACAGACATATAGCCCTCAAGCGTAGAGAGAAATAGAGAAACAGCAAATCACAAGAAATAGTACCGATTTACAAAAAAGTCACATACTGCAGGGTAGGTTCCCAGAAGTTATCCAGCGTTATGCCTATCTAAACGTTGATGCCGGATCCTGTGGCAGATACTGTGTGGAAGATGGAGCCTAAGAGTTCCTACGTATCAGAATCTTAAATTTGTTGTAATTGTAATTTAACCTAACGGAAGTTGATTTGGCATGGCCTCTTTTTACCAACAATGAACATCTGGGGACACAATTGGGGTAATGGTCCAATCTTTAGAAAATTAGACATAGCACAAAAATCTGGGACAGCAAGACACCGAGTTCTATCGTCATTGTGGTCATTGTCGTAAATGGCAACCCAGATGAGGTTGTACTGGCTTGTGATTACTAAGCCACCATTGACAGCCAACTGATTTTCACCGCTGTTGGTTGACGCGTCGCGTTCTTGAAAATTTCTCCTTGACTCGAAATTTACTAAAACATCTCATCTCTGAGATCAACGACACGATGGAAGATCCAATACCAGACACACCAGAAGGCTCGGATGTGTCGTATGAGGAACCGACCTTAGCTGAGATTGATCCTCTCACTGGAAAGGTTTCACTGAAAACAACTGTCGTAAGCCATGCCATGCACTTCCCTCCACTCTGCTGAGGTGCTGACGCTTTCGAACTATAGACATTTCGATTTGGCACTCGAACTATCCATGGTATTGGTACCGCCGCGGACCATTGCCATCCCAATGTTCTGCTCCTGCAGATTCAGCAGACATGTCTTCAACGTGCTGTTCAATGCTTGTTCCGGATTGTATCTACAGTAACCGGCTCATGGGTTAGAAACAAATTCCCCGAGTGGTTTCTACCAGAAAGAATTGTTCTGAAAACTCAGAAGCCGAATTGGGAAGAAGAATTTGACAACGAACTCGTGGCTTACCATAAACTGCAGCCCGTCCAAGGCATTACCATTCCCAAGTTCTACGGCATGGTTCAGCATAACAACGCGCGCGCTATAATCCTTTCAGACATTGGAGGGTTCTGCGTCGCAGATCCTGAAGGTGCCGTACTGGCTAAAGAGGATATCGGGCCCCTATTCCACCAGGCCTTTACTTCCATCCATAAATTCGGCGTCGAACAAGGAGATACCAAGCTCGATAACTTTCATCTTGTCACAGATGAAGGAAAGGATAAAATCATGATAGTCGACCTGGAATCCGCGGACTACGAACTGAATGATGAAGAGCTTGCATATGTAGCCAAGACCACAACAAACCATCTCCTCCGCATGTACGATAATCATTTAGGATGCATGGAGTATGATGGTGTACTCCTACCGATGCGGCCCCTCAGGGCATAAGGCCACTCATCTCATTGAGGTTGTTTTTTTATCACTGTCATAGGAAGAAAGAACAAAGCAAAAGTTCAGAGCCATTTCCAAACAGCCCCTATCGTGCTTCCATTCTGAAAACAATGGTAGACTGGTTCCTCAGATAGGTGAGTTTGAACCTGATTTTATCAGTGCATAATGGCAAAGTGGATATATCAATAAGACCAGTCAAAGGAACTTAGAGGGCACCTATGCTGTAGTCTTATCTCTTTCAGCTTTTCTTTTGTTCCTGCCTCGCAAGTTTTAGAACTGACTAACGCTGTAAGCGCAGCAGATACGCCTGTAAATACCAAGTTCCTCAAGTCCTTGGCTTCAACGGTGCAGGACTGATTCTCCTTTAGTTTCGAGCATTTAGGCCTTAGGATGTCAGCGAAGAGTTATGTAAGATCGACTGTTGGATTTTCTCTGACAATACCTTGTCATGCAGCCTTCGATATGCACTCCATCCACTCCTGGCTCATTGGTAAAGGCGTTTTCATTGTCCAATGGAGGTTTGAAATCATAAGCTCGGCAATCTCTCACGGGCATGTCTATCTGGAGGTGTCATTATCAGAAGTTAACAGTTGACCAGCAAACTGGCGCCTCGGCCTGGTCTCACTATGTTAAACTGCTTATGTAGCTGTGCTAATGGTACAAGTCGATGCTATGTCATATGTTATTGCCTTATACGCTACTGTTAAACTATTCACACCCTGTGTGCAGGAAGACCTTTGTGGTAACCACAGTTATCTCTACTATTTTATTATCTTGCTTACTTTGCTTTTATTATTCCGGGACGAATGAAGTAGTCCGGCCTTGACTAATGAATCGCTCGACGATGGAATAAAATGCCGCCGTATCGCTACATGCTCTGTGCGAGGGCATTTCGCAGAATCGAGGCACTCCTGATGTTCTGATTATTTTCCAATCCGCTTAGAGAGTTGGCCTAGTGCGACCCCCACTCTTATTTTGAAATAATCACTAAAATGCAGCGTGTCATTTTTACAATGACATATGATTGGTAAAAACATGACGGATAATACATTTAAGTGCATATATTATCTACTCACGCTAATCTACACTGGCAGCTTATTGTCACATTTGTATCAAAGACCGTTGTACCGTTGTCGAATGAAGATTACTTTCTATTACCTTCATACTTTGTCTCAGGCTTCCAAAGTTGGATTTTCTAAGTACCAAAATAAGCGCCACTATTGGTCAGGTGTCCGGAGAATGATTGGTACACAGCAAGTCTGACACTCCGTGGACACGCACCGACACATGCCAGCAGCCGACAAGAGTCAAGTCGCCAGCCCTCAACTCAGCTTCTCAACAATGCCCAAGCTTTGATCAGTTATCCAGCCTATCAGTGTTGTTACGCTGCTGACTCAGTTTCCATTTGCAGCTAGCTCCAGGGGACTTTAGCTCGGTCTGGGCATTACACAAACCTGAGGCGGTTGGCGACCCACAGCTGGGGCTGATTCATCCAGT
>JABCJY010000542.1:0-52263 GCA_013184415.1 Fusarium concolor
CTGGCTAGTTTAACTAATTCTGTGCCAGTTAATAAGGTTAACTTTATCTAGATATATGCAAAAGCCAGGGAGGCAGGTATAAGGAAAGATATTATCTTATCTAGCTAGAGGTTTACTAAAAATTGGCCAATAAATCAATATAAAGCTCTAGTATATCCAGAAATTCAGCCAGATAAAGAAAAACTGCTAAAAGAGTTAAAGACGCCAAGCCCTCCTCAACTGCACTTAGATAATATACTAAAAATAAGTCAGCAAGTAAGGGAAATAGCCAAACACCGAAGCCATCCAACCAGGCAGAAGTATAGTAAAATCACAAAAGGATTAGAAGCTTTAGAGATAAAGGTAGCCATTTAGAATACGCAGATTACTAGCCTTAAGAAGCAGATAGCCTAGGTACAGCAAGGGAAAAAAAGAAAAGCAGTATTAAACCTAAACTAACGATTTATAGCTCTGTTAGAGAATCTAGCGGCTATAGAAGCTCTTCCTTACTTAAAAGAGGCAGAAATAGAGGTAGATATAAATAAAGAGGTTAAGTCAGTAATTAAGGTAGGTATTAGGTTAGAGGATAAAAGTAATAACTTTATAGTTATAATAAAGCACTACCAGCACACACAGAGCAGTCAGGAGGTTAAAAAACCACACAGACAGTAAAAATTAAGCAATTTTCTAGAAACTTTCTCTAAAGCCTCATTTATTAATTAAGAATCGGGCCTATTTTTATAGATATCAAAATTTAGATTTTATATAGGAGGAGCGAAATTTTGGTTATGCATTAGGTAGGGTTATGCATTAGGTGGTCCTGGATGGTAGTGCTTGTTCCTTCAATAACTTCTTCCCAACCATAGTTCGTGCGATGGGTTTCAAATCCACAACTGCCCTGCTTCTCACTGCACCCCCGTACTTTGTATCTGGCCTTCTCGGTATTCCTTTTGCATGGTCCTCGGGTCACTTTAACGAGCGTGCCTTGCATATCACAGCCGGTCTCTCACTCGCAGTTGTGGGCTTTGTGATTTCATGTGCGACACTCAATTCAGCAGCTCGCTACACAGCAACATTCCTGTATGCTACTGGTGCTTACTCCGTTGGGTCCGTTATTCTCGGTTGGGTCAGCAACACTCTTTCGCAAACTCCCGAGAAGAAGTCTGTGGCATACGCAATAGTCAACGTCACTGCGAACTTGGCTTATATCTACTGTGCATATCTTTGGCCTTCGACAGATGGCCCCGCTTATTTGATGGGGTTTTCTTCCATGGTGGCATTTGCTGTTACCAGTATCATGTGTGCCTGGGCTATGAGGGTCTGGTTGAAGAGAGAGAATCGTAAGATCATGGAATCAGAGAACGAGGCAGTTGCTCTCTACGCGTATTAGTGTATATAGTAGCCTAGCTGAGATCTTATATGAGACAAAACATTGCATACTTGAATATCAGAGGGCCTTCCTACAGACTTCGAGATGGCATTTGGTGTCAGACTTGATGTCCGATCTATACCTATCATGGTTGTTTTCGATACCTCCCGTGAAATGACTTCAGTTCGGCTTTAATCGCCCAGCTAAGACTAGTTTCCGATATCGCTTATGGTGACCCCGCACGTGCATTTTATTTATCTAATGTGACCTTGTCTGATCAGAAAAGTCGACTTAATCCTGGCAACATTTTCAATGGCTTCCACTCCTGCTGAAACAACCCCAGGGTCCTCGAACGGGCGTGTCCCCGGCCAAGTGTGGTGTGTACTCACCTTGTTACTAAATTGTGAACCTGTAAAAGCTCGTTGTTAACTTTATAGTGATCGTTGTCGACGGTATGACCTATTCCGCATCTTAAAGGGAACTGGAGTGACTCGACTGGGGTGTTTTGTATTGACTCGGAACATAGGAGAAAGATCCGATGCCATGGAAAAGATAATGACGTAAGCAAGAAGTGTAGTATGTCCCAAATGTTCCGAGCTCACTCACTTCACAGTGCACTGCATGTATACAAGCGAACGTGGTCTGCGTCACCACTGCCAAGTTGAAAAGAAACAGAAAACGCAAGAGGCAAGAAACAAATCTCAAATTTGACAAACAAGCTGCATCCTGACAGAACGTAGTTTTTACGAGACCGAAGGCATCGAGCAACGCCGTGAAGCACAGCCTGATACGACCCAACAAGCCCCAACAATGCGATCAGCACCAGAGAATGTAGCAACACCAATACCTTCAACTGATACCACGTCTTCTCACAATTTACCATTCCATCAGACCACTAGTCAAACAGCAAACCTTTTACAACCAGCTCCGCTGGATCGTCTAGCTACTACTAGATCAGCAGTCCCCCAGTTGGCTCAACCCGAAGCCAACAACGACCCAGTCATCGGCCATATGGGGCGCCTCGTCACCGATGACCGCCAAGCCAACATGTTTGGTGGCTCGACTACAGGCGTGCACTTTATCAGTCAGGCCGAACAGCAACTTCAACTTCTCCAAATGCACAAAGACGCACTTCCCAGCTGTGCATATGGCCTGTATTTGCATAACCCCTGGGGAGCTTCCATTCAAACACCTATAGCACCTATAACAGTCAACATTATTACCCAGCTTCCGCCCAACACGATACAGATTGTGGGAGCTACAATAGATCTATGGACGCCACTATATCCTATAGTTCACAAGTCATCCATTGTGGATGTCATTCAAAAGCTATTTGAATCATATCAGGTCAGCGGATTTGATGTTATCATTCTGTGTCAAATAATCAGTTTGCTTGCTTTAGGAATGTTAGGTCAGCCTGGTGATTGCGAAAGGCATCACACCCACTTTCTGTGTGCTTCTGAAAGGTTTTACGTCATGAGCTCGGCCCTGCTCGACCAAGTTATCTCCCAACCCTGTCTACAGAGCTTTCAAGCTCTCGTCATAATGCAGATATATCTCCAATTATCTGGAAGATATTCGACCGCTCTGCATATATCAGGTGTTGCCACTAGATTGGCTCAATCCTTGGGGTTGCATCGGCATTCGGATAGGTTTAAGTTCGACCCTCTTGAGACAGAGCTGAGGAGGCGAGCATGGTGGTGCCAATACTCTTTGGATGTGTAAGTTTCACAACATTGTGTCAGTTTTATCCTGCAAGGCTGATGTATTGGCTAGATTTTCGAGTGCCTATCACGGCATGCCACGCCTTATTCGCGACCAAGACGTCGACACCGATCTACCAACAAGCGTGGACCATGCTCTGCTCTCTCGGACTCATGTTGAGTTTCCATTGCCAGGCGAACGATCTCAAATCGACACTGCAATCAGTCTATTCAAGCTTGCTCGCATCATGGGTCGTACGCTCGAAAGCCTCTATACCACCACAAAACGTCGTGGGGGAGTAGCTAAGATCGCACGGTTGCAAGTGGAACTCAATATGTGGGAAAGGATTGTTCTTGAGCCAGAGGTTGATCAAGAAGTGGCCACTCCGGTTACAAATCAGTCGCTGGCCTCAATGTTCTTGAGAGTCGCTCATTGCATTGCAACCATTCATATGCACAGACCCGCCTTATCGTTCACAACCGCAGACCCTCAATTTGTCTCATCACTCAAAGCCTGCGGTCAGGCTTCTGCATCTCTCATTGGCATTCTCAGTTCCGGTTTGAGCGTTTTGGGTACCAATCCGGTCACGAACGGCACCTGGCAGGAAAGTCTTGTCGTTACAATTCTCTATCCCAATGGAGTGCATATGCTGTGGCAGGCTGGACTGACGATACTCTTTACTGGGTGGAAAGGCTACCCAGTGACAATCGATCAGGATGAAAGTCTCATTTTATCATGCATCGAGGCTCTACAGCAGATACATAGACACACAGACGACGTCGGGGCTCATATAAATCAGTGTGCAGAGGTATTAGACCTCTTGCGCAAGAAAGTCTTCTCAGACCTACAGGAGCCACCTGACCTTGAGCAACTCCAGTGGAATATCTGGGATTGGCCAATGGCGTCGGCATTGGAGCTTGCAAACACTCTCAACGCTGTTCCATTGGATTTAAATATGGATATAAATACATGGTTGTAGAAGTTATTATAGCTGAATTTTAAAGGCATTACAAAAAGGAGATCCCTGTAGATGATGAGGACAACCAAGAATGCATAAAGATTTTCCTACTATAGGCTTTACCATACTAAAGAAACATCGGTGATGGTTTTAGAGTAGACGAACGGGTTGCAGCATGCAAAGATTCATATCCATGGAGATTGCAACTACTTCATATTCCCATAGAAGAAACGGACGACGGTGATGTATCTACCAGATATGAGTAATAAACTAAGCATCAATGCTTCGCAAATAGCCATTATCTCTTCTCTTTAGCCACTCAAATTCTTCCGTCTCCATAAATGTAATATGCTCTCGATGTATTATCTCTTTGCTCAAGGCAGGCATCAAGGAGATGAATTTTTTTCAGTTGTTTTACGAGCCAGAGTAGTTGCCGGCGGAAATTGGGACAATAGGACCCCTCGAAATTGGCTGGACCCTCAAACTGCCTAACGTATTCTTGGCTTTCGAGACGAATTGCTATCTAGACAAAAGTCAGAAAGCAATCCAATGCTTTGTCTTGGCCGTCACAATACCAGAGGGCCGAGGTATCTGGGTAAGTGAGTTGTAGAAAAGTCGGGATTGAAATATATGATTGCGCAAGGGTACCATAAAGATTACCATATTTTACCTAAAGTCTTAAGACCTAAATGCCTAATAATTTACATTAAGAAGATCTTGGTATCGTGGATGTTTTCTGAACTACCCGCTAAGCGCTTCAGCTTTATTTAATACTGCTTAGTATGTGCGCATCAAGTAACTCAATATAACATGCTACACATAATTCATTAGTTCCATGGGTGGTTACAACTCGTCAAGGCCTTACCTCCTAGTCTCCAGCGAGAGCTCATGACATTAAGTCCGGCCTTGATAGTCTCAAAAGCATTCAAGTCCTGTGTATCTGACGTTTCTGAATACCTCTGGGCGTATAGAGCCCCTGAACGGTACATAGCCTCAAGACACAAGGGGGAGGCTTCTTCAGCCAGGCGGTTGCCTACCCTCTGCAACGCCTCCGCAAGGCTGAGCATAGATCCTGCTATGTCACTTGATACCTCTTGAAACTTGGAGTTTCCTGTTTTGTGAGCACCCATGTGTCTTGAATGCCGTTGATAGTCGTGTAGGAGAAGCCGAGCGCTTCGGATGATCAGCAAATTGTATTCAAAAGAGTGGCAGCCATACCTGAAGCAGATTGTAGTGGGGCTACAGAGAACGATACCACGAGCTCGCCCTTCTTGCAGCGAAACATTCGTTAAGGCAAGGAGAGTATTTTCCAGTGATCTTGCTTCTTCGTCTCTTAGTCCATCGATATCTAGACACTCATAAATATAACGAAAGACTTTCCCTAAAAGAATTGCGGCTTGAGCAGTCAAGCAGTAACGTCCCATTGCTTCTTTGGGGGGTGATGAAAGTTGATGGACGGGTCCCTTCTGCTGGCCCTACCCTGCTTGTTAGCGATGATACTGATTTAGATCCCGGAGGCCCACATCTCGATCCCAAATCTCATCTTCCATGGGCAGTATACTGTCACTACTTGGGTCTCCTAGTATATACGCACTGTTTGCCACGCCAAGATTTGCATAACTTGAGCAAAGCGCGGATTAGTTATCACTCTTTCTGAGGGTTTTTCTGTCAGTGGGTGAGGTGGTTAGCTCAAAGACTTACCGGTCTAAGATAATGACTGCCCACCAGCTTCGTCTTCTTTCTTCTTCCAATTGAGTGCAGTTAGCACAGCTTTCACCGCCCGGTTCTACCGATCTGCTCAGCCCCAGGGCAGCACCGTATCTCGCGCATGTTCCCAGTGTCAGATATGCAGCAGGATAGATGGCGTGACCGAGCTCATATATAGCTACAAGAACCATGACCTGGAAAAGTCTTAGTTCAAGAGCTCCAGACGCTGCTGCTAGGAGGGTCTTTTTGATTGAGTGATAAACCGGGGGCAGAAGGTCGGTACACTGGGGTTTCTCTGCCAGCATTTTCATGGCCGCTATTAACAGAGAATTCTTTGGTATCGAAGAGGTCAGTGGATTTAGTATGCTTTCCATGAAGATCCTCTTGGAGAGAAATGGCAGCCATGGGTGGATATAGGCAAAGTAAGACGATACAAATGGCATTTTACTTTCATCTTCTCTGATGAACGACGTCAGAATATGGTCTAACGTAAATGCCGAATCTGATAGCTTATTAATGGAACGCTCGAATAGAGCCGAGTCGAGAAAATAAGCGGCTGGAAACTGAGTTCCGCTTGACACGGGATCTGCGAATAACGCTGAAGCATTGGAACCGCCATTTGCTCGTCTAAGGTTGTGTTCTAGGTCATATTGGCATGGTCGATTATGCCTGGAGTTGATGCTCTGTGTCAGAGGGGCTGTCCAAGCGGGGAAGTAAGAGGGCATATCGAACTGTAAGCAAAGAGAGCAATGGGGTTTCTGCCTATCACATTTCTTCTTCAGTCGCTGGCAAGGGAAGCAGGACGGTCGTAGTCGGGTTTTCGGGGGGTTATCCCGCTCTTTCTCTAGTCGAGTATACATAGTGCCTGATAATACGATGACGAGCCAAATGTTTTTTTTTGTGTCCCAAAGTTTCAACGCTGACGACTCTGCTGACTCAGCATGCCCTTACAAACATGCATGGTAACCTCTCAACCTTTCAAACATGCATGTCCCAATATTTAGAAATTCGGGGTTTGGAACCGACATCAGTATGGAACCGAGACAGGCTGAAGGTTTATCTAAGCGCTATCTTACCATCTGTCGACCGACGTAATTATGCAGGGGCCCTGCTCCTGCACCAACTAAGAGTTGCCTGTGTGCTGTATGTCTGAGGCGTTGCGCAAATAGAGCTACGCTATCAAGTTAGACACTTCAAAGTCCCCTCAGCTTACTCAGAGCTAGTACCAGCCGCTTGCCGATCTCCGCCATGTTTTGGTATAAATAGGTAGCTTGCTTGGGAACACTTCCTTCGTCAGTTCCATGCTTTTTAATTCTTTGAGACACTCCGATAATCGATCACGACAGTTGTACTTTTTGAATTGAATCTGATTCTTTCGTTCCTCCATTAATGTCTTGAGCTATTGCCATCAAATACTTCAGTCTGATACAATGGATCGCACAAAGCCTAAGCCCAACAATACATCCAAACAGATCATCTGGCTTTTGGTTTCAATTATCTTGCTCTCAATCCTATTTGGATTGATTCTTCCAACCAACTTCCTACGGCTATTACCGGTCATATCATCAATAGTCAGCCTACAATTTGCTTATGACGAGTATGCGTTCCTCTCTTGTTGGACGATACGTCAATATCGAACGCAGGCCAATGAGTTGCTACCGCTTTGGTTTACCAACTGGGGTCCGTGGGGAACGAAGGTTGTTTTCGGGAGTTTTACTCTATCAATGGCGAGCGGACTCGCGAATGCCGTGACGATATGGAATAACTCGGGATCTCAGATCACCGTCCTCTTTTATGTTGCGGGAACTCTATTTGCAGCCGGTCATCTTCTTATTTTCGGGCCAAAGGCACTCGGGTTACTGGCCAAAATCCGACGTAACGATGCTGATGCTCCAAGTACCGCATCATTAGAGCTGTGGTTAGAAATGCATGCCACGAGATCATTCGTGGTGGACTTACCAGCCGTTCTCTGTTTCATCATCGCTTTACTTAGCGCTACAGAGGCTATTGTATAATTTTCACAAGCAAGCAGGGTGAAGCTTAAGAACCGGGCTTCGGGTCGCTGTTGCGCTGTTCCGGGTATATTCTCTTTGCCCTGTCAATCGGTACCATTGGTCAGATTGACTTAGTAGCGGAGACGCAAAAGGAATATCTTGGGTTTCTTGTACAGTCGTAATTCCGTGTAGTTCAGCTTTCGACTTCTTTCGGGTTTTATTCCAGATATTAGTTTACCAAGACCCTAGCAACCTAAAATCTTACCACAGGCTATATTATACCCTGATTTGGCAATAATGATGTGACTGGCCGATCGTTGGTGAATGTCTGGCGTTAAGATAAGATCACATGCCAGTGAGAATGAGGCGCTCTGCAATCCTTCGGGCTTTCTTCACACCGCAATGACGAGTAGCCTGTACCTGGGTTCAGAACGGGTAGCCGGCAAGCCTTATTCTCTCTCCAATGTTTTTGGTCACGGGCAAGATCATACACGCGCGCATCCACTGTGTCGAACTGACCCTTGCCATCTCTATGGCTGCGAATGGTCACGAAATTCGTATCAGCAGACATGGTTACCCACAACGCTGCTTCATTGATTGCCACGACGTCTCGTTTGACACACAGGGTGAGGCGGCAGAAATCATATGAGGCCACTTGTTTAATTTTATTGCAAGGGTTAGGCAGCAGCTGTGTTGTTGAGAACTCTACTGAGAAGGTTATTGTGTCTTTTTGGCACTGGGCATTTCGCCTCTTATTATGGTTAAAAAGCTGTTGTGTTACTTTTCCTGTGCAACCTTAGACTTCACGGTCGCGGAAATCTTCCATTGAAGTATCTACCTCTCCTTGACTCTCACGGGCTCATGGGTCATCAACTGCGATGTGCCATTAGGGCCAAGTCGTCCCGGGTGCTCACCAAACTTCCCGGCACCATGACAAGTTTTCAACTAAGCCGAACTTCCTGTTGTTGTCTGCTGTGCTCTTTAGGCCAACCTCTCTATTCGTGTTCTCAGAGATGTAATTGCAGGCACTGAAGATGACGAAAGTTATGATCTCAAGACCAGCCGTTTTGAGATACTCTGAAATTCAAGCCTGGTTAGAGTGGGTGTGCATGCATGGGATTTAACGCTCCGTGTCGCTCCTGCCTTAGTTCTTGGATGTCATGGATGTGTTATCTATAGATAATAGTCAAACCTCAGGAGTGGAAAGAAAAGAACAGAAAAGAACACCAATGATGTTCTTTTTTACTCTCTGTCCACAATCAAGCATAAAGCGTAGCACGTGAAAATCATCCTTAGAGGTGGCCACGTGGCGGAAAGGTACAATGGCTTAATCTTGTAGGTTAACTTGAACACACCTCCTTTACGTGCGCCGTTTAGCTCGTGGAAGATGTTAAATGCTTATGTTGTGGCATTGATGTGGCTGCATGTGTTGGGAGTATCAACAGGATCAACCTCAACGGTATGATCGTGATAGTTCGCCTCATCTGCTAGAGGTTTTCAGTATTTATATTTGCCACTCATCCGTGATCTCATATGTGTTGTCAAGTGGTGCTGCTTGTTTCTGAGTTTGGTAAACAAAATAGACTTTGAGTCCTGAATATTGACAAAAGAAAACACATACTTCCAGATTCTTCTATTTCCTTCTATTTATCCTTATCAATCTGAGATCGATCAAGGTAACCCATCTGAGAAAACTCTATCTTAAATACAGTTGAGGCATCAAGCACGATATCGTATCAAATTTTCCTCAATTGTCACACGCTTCTAGTGGTCATCAACTACCAATCATTATTCCTTGTCGAAACGACATGGTTAAACTTAAAAGACCTCCGAAACCTACTGTAATAGGCGAAAAAGCTTATTTAAATGGGTTTCCCAGTAGTATCGTTGTCTGGATGGGTGATACTTGCAACATTAAATTGGATCTGTTGAATTGAGAGCACCTTTGACTGGCTCAGGTCAAAGATTCTGTTCAAATGTACCCCATCTTCGAACTAGGCAAAATGGGATCAGAGTCCTGGCTGGCGCTGCTACTAGAGTAATCACCTGCCTCAAAGTTTTACTGAAGCTTAATAAGAGAGCTTTTCGTTTCGTCATCTTGGGATCAGCTCTTAGTGTTTTGGCATTGCAAACCTCGTCTGCACCACGTCATTAAATCAAAGTTCAGTGCACAATATCTCAATCAAGATAATTCCATTAGTTTCTGCATGATTAAACTTGCAATGTTTATCCAATTCTTGGTATAAATACACAGAACATTACTCGAATTCCCAGATTCTTCTTTAGTTCATCCTCTACTTCCACTCATCCTCCTCTCAACTCTACTTCCACCTATCCTCACCTCCACTCAGAACCACCAGCATGTGCTGTGGCGGAGGATCTAGCAAGCCCAAGCCCAAGCGCAAGTTGAAGCTGAGCAAGACCAAGCACAAGCCCGTGCGCTATACTGATGCACAACTAGCGGAAATGCGCGAGAAACGCAAAAACCTCGGCAAACCAACTGTACGAACCCCATCATGGGAGGAAAGAAGCGAAAGGGATTTTAAGGAAAGGGCTCGCGTGTACATTGCCGAGGCGAAAGCCCGCGGCGAGTGGTACTAGATTGGCAGATGGTAAGTCATCTGCGAGTCTTTATCCTTAGCTGAAAATACTAATACCTTTAGTTTCCCTCAAAATCCGAACCTCTTGGTCATTTCATTCAATAAACACTTGGGGCTTTGTCGAAATGTTGGACTTGAAATTGTGTTTTTTACGGTGGTTTTTATCTCAAGTAAACCGAGAGATCTTTGTATCTTTCCGTGTTTCCTTCCGTCAACCAAGAACTAAGTTTAATAAACCTTTCCTTCATTCCATGCACTTGCGCTCTATCATTGATCTAATGTCATTTCCTCTCCTTAAAGGTGGACAATACAGTCGGCAAACGCAACTCTGCCTATTGCACCCATAAATCTCAACTTTGAATTCTGTACTCAGTAAAATACCTCGCGATACGGCTGAGCTTCACAAAAAGACGCTGCTGATGCCAAGGCGGCCAAACATCCAACTTCAGTGCCTCGGGCCTTTGCCACTAGTTGCGCCCTAAGATACGAATGAGTTGTATTTGTTCTTTGCCCTGGTTTAGCTTTGACAACTCCTGACTCAGCGGAGAGCGGATTGGATCCACTTATCCCGATTATCCCGACTATTCCGACGTTTAGTCTTATCCGTTGTGCCATGAAGGTCTGGGCGTTTTGTCATGGCTGGGGTTGAGAATGCGCTGTATACCACCTTGCAAAACTATAAGAGACTGACAATCACCGTTACTTACCAGAAATCTCCATCTCCAACTCGTCAATCAACACGTATCTATACTCTCTTCACCTATCCTTCCTCTCATCACTCTATCAGATATGAGCTACAACGTCTTGATCACCGGTGCCAATCGTGGTATGAATTTCTAAACGCCCACTATAACAGTGTGACTAATATCATCGCTCTCAGGGATAGGCCGAGCCTTGCTGGAGCTATACATTAACCGACCTGACACGACCGTCATCGCCGCTATTCGAGACCCAGGGCAGTTTTCAGCAGATGAAATCTCAGCTCTTCCCGTGGCTGCCAACTCGCGTCTTGTCACCGTCAAGATTGACAGCGAGTCACCGACAGATGCTTCCGCCGCAGTGCAAGTTTTGGAGTCCCAGTATGGAATTACCAAACTTGATACTGTAATCGCCAACGCAGGGATCAGCCATTGGATTCAAGCCTCACAGACAACTGCCAATGACCTTGAACAACATCTCAAGATTAACACTGTCGGCCCTTTCATACTATACACCGCTGTGAAAGAGTTGCTCTTTAAATCGACAAACGCGAAGTTCGTTGTAATTTCCACTGAGCTTGGTAGTCTAGGTTTGATGAAAGACAGACCTTTGCCTGACCTGGCGTATGGTGCATCCAAGGCGGCAGTGAATTTTGTCGTAGCTAAGTTGCACTATGAAGAGCCAAAGTTGATCGCATTTCCAATTCATCCAGGGTGAGTATATCCTACGTCTTTTTAGGTCAAGATTACTAATTCATCTACCAGATGGATTCAGACTGAGGCTGGTAATCGGCTCGCCACAGCCGTTGGGAAAGTTGAAGCGCTCATGACCTCGCCTAGAGGAGCTGCGGGAGTTTTTAAGCAGGTAGAGAACCACTTAATAGTTTTGTTACTTGAGGTGCTGTACTAACATATTTCTACAAGATTGAGAACGCAACTAAGCAAGAGATCTCGGGAAATTTTATCAACTTTGAAGGCAACTTGGTTCCATGGTAAAGGGTCTTCGATATAGCTAGTGAGCAGGCTATTGGAAGCTCACAGTCTTTGCAAGATTCCGTAGCTGCAACTTACTATGTTCCCTTGTGAGAAGGGGAAGTGTATATCACAGGTTGGCTAGAGAGTAACGTTCAAATTCTATACTTCATTTATGTATATAATATAAAAATTACCTAAATCTTACCTAAGTTCGCCTACAGTATTGGGTATGGATTAGTAGATATTTGCCTACGAATCTTCTTAATGTGCCTATGATTTTACAATCTATGTCGCTTTCTGAGAACCCCATCGAGCATGACGTTCCATACGGAGTAGTCAGTATGCTCGTCTTCATTTGGATCGAAGACAGCGCCCGGGAATCCACCTTGGTTCAGGATTCGGGGTATTTCTATTAAAAGTCGGAAGCCGAAATGTCTCTACTCTACCACGCTTGTTTCACCAGGAACATTTATTCCAGTTGAACTTCGAGGACTTATCATTACCTCTAGTTCAAAGCCAAAACGTAAAGGGAGCGAATTGGACGATGATGGACTTGGAGTCGAAGTTGGACTTGGAGAAAGCATTATGTGGAAGTATGTGTTTTTTTATCAATGTGCAGGGTTTGAAGTCTATTCTGCCCACCAAAGTCAAACAACGAGTTTGGAGAAGGCTGGCATTCAATAACGGAATCGGAAAACCTTCGTTTCCGGGAGCTATTGATGATGTTCACCATAGGAGTTGAAACATAATGAGAAGCGTATTTAAATGAGATTCCATCAAGGCCTATGCAGCAACTCGAGCTGTAAATGAACCAATAATATAACTGTCGCTGGCGTCATAGCCTCAAGTTCTTCGATAAAGTGCAAGGCTGGCAATGGAATGAGAAAGGTTTCAGAATTTTCTCAGAGATTGAATGGCTAGAGACATTTGTTTCGGCTCAATCTATGGACAAAGGCGAGGGCTTATCAGAAGGGAAGGGGAGCATCTGTGATTATGAACTTGCGGTTTTACTTATGACTGGTTGCTTCCGACTGCATGCCTCATTTCCCACGACTTTTCAGAGTAATGCAAGTTTTCTTCTTTTTATCAATACAAGTTTAACATTGTGCTTGTATATAAACATAACAGACTCGTGATTGAAGAGTTCTATGCAGATTTGCATATTTCAGATACTACCAAGCCTCTCAATTTCGTCCTCAAACTTTAGCCATGTCCGTGGAGCAAAACGTCCATCGAGCCAGTAATTACCTTCACTATCCTTTCCTTTTATAACCATAACATTCTTCGACATTAGACTCTCCTTCGTCATTGAGGGATAAACCTGAGTCATCTGGCCTAGACTATTCTTCCTAGTCTCAGATCCTTCTCCTTGCCGAATAACGGCTGAACCGAAATCAGCTGCCTGTGTCAGCTCTGCCTTGGTCCAGTTACTGATAACAATGAGGCGCATGTTTGTTTCACCAAACAAGGGAACCTCGCTTCCTTTCTCGGTTTCGGCGATCAGAGTCCGTAACAAAGCACGGATTTGTGGTTGAGTTATCTGATCTACTAAGTGCTTGCGGTTCGCGAGAGCAATGGGTCCAAGAGGGCCACGGGCAGAAGCTGCCGATACAAAAGCAAACGCACCAAGTGACAGATTTTGAACATAAACCCCAGTTGACTGCGTCAGAGACTTGAACCGGTACCGCAAATTAACCGCATTGAGAATAGATACTGGAAGCTGGCGAGAATCTGATGCAGCTACCATTTTCACTGTCCATGCTGATATAACATCGCCTTCGCTGATGAAAGGCCGTTCATCTTCTGCAGTGCTCGGTGATGCAGTTATTTCGTTAATCGCTTCGCGTCTTAGCCTGTCAATGGTTGCTTTGGGTAAGAATATGGTCCGTTGTTCTGCTGTGCCGTACCAAAAGAGGTCCCAGAGGAAGCGGATACCAAAGATGAGCATCTGAAGCCCGGATAGGAGTTTGGATGCAATCTTAAGCTCCTCATCTTGGGCTGGATTTCCAAAATCTTCATCATCGACAAGACCTTTTGTTATAGCACGAGCAATATCATCTCGCGCGCTAAGAAGAGGTGAAACTTCTGATTCACGACCCGCGATCACGAGCGACCAGTTCTGTAACAGAGCTTGCAGACCACCGGCATCCATTAGAGTATGACAGAATACCAATGAGACGAGAGTCGCGTCATTGAACGACACTATATTGAGAGACATCTGGGGTTTGTCGCCAAGCAGAAGGTCGCTTCCATCCACAGCATCGTCGGAGGTCGCTGCAAACTCTTTGAATTCCTGACTCCCAACATACAAGCCAGGTTTTCCATCGGCTTTCGGGAATTTCTTTCCCAGCGGATGATCCCCAATATTCATGTCGCATACTTTAAGCGAGTACTTTAGCGCCGGCCTCTCTGGAGTGAAAGTCCTGGGGACATGGAACTCAAGCTTGCCTTGAGCCTGTCATTTCTCTTAGATTGTGAATAGAAAAGCAGCGGGGACATAATGGAGACAAACATTGATTCTCTGGCGGCCGCCTATCTTTCTCCAGTCACCAATCTCCAATAGCCTAGCTAGTGAAGCATGCAACTTGTCGGGGTCCAGGACATCATTGAAGTGAAATGTCCAAAGCAACATCATGTCTCGAAACGTTTTCGTATCGTCGAAAAAGCTTGCGGGATAGGTGTCATCCTCTTCGAGTTTCGAAGGCTGCTCATTTTGGCCTTTTAGCCCAAAGAGATCTTTGATAGCGTTCATGATTTCAGAAATACGGATTTCTTTCAGTGAATACTCACAACAGTCATCTCACAAAATCAATTGAAGGCAGAAGACCATTCATTTCTTCAAGACTCTTGTTTAACCTTTTCTAGGCCCAGGGCATCCGTTGCCCCGTAGGGTCCCTGTCAATAGGGATTAAAGAGGTAAGAAGCTATGGGGTCTGAGAAGTAGTCCACGAATCACGTTGCAGTTACTGCGGCCTACATAAGCACTATATATCTAGCCTGGACATATGAGTCTTTTTATCCATGGAATCTAACCTTATCGAGTATTGCAATCTCGTATTCGTACGACATAACAGAAGCGGTGAGAAGACCAAAGCCAGTACACTGTTGAAAACGAGGTTCTGCACAGAATTACTACCAATCAAGTCTTGAGAAAGGTCTTCTTCCAGGCCTAAATAGCTACTTAGGAGAGGCATAGGATCTGGGTTGCCTATTGAGACAAAGAGTAAGTTTCCTAACAACTTTATCGAAGAAAGACGACAAGCCGAAGATGCTAAAATATATATTAAGCCAGGAATGTAGCTCAGTCTTCACATAATAGGAATCAACCTATCACAGTATTAGATAATCGCTACGAGTATTCTGTATTAAATAACCTCACAAATAATAATAAAAAGAAGGGCTTGTTCTTACTTTTTCTTAGAAATTTTAGAAATAAGAATTTATAAAGGTATAACTACAAGAAGAGATATAATTGAACCGCAAACCCCGACCGCGCAAGGCTGTTTTCAGTAACACGTAAACACTGACACTATCGACTCCCATAGTCCATTGAAAATTCTCGACTTCCTAAAAAGTGGAAAGCCGAAGTACATATGCATCCAAATCGGCCCTATCTATTTAGTAGCAGTTTCCTTCATAGCAGTTTACATGGCAATCATCCCTTGCGTTGAAGTCAGCAAATTACATAAGTTTATAAGATATTTCTGTACGTACTCTGTATCACCACATGTCCAAGTCTTCTTGTTACAGCACTGCTTGTCTGTGCCCACGCATGTCGCGTTAGAGTGAGGAGGACCGCAAAGGCCATTGTAAGCGCGAAGGGGTTCTGGAACTGCAGAATTATTAGCCACAATGTACCAACCATTCAAGACCTTTGTTGTGAACTTACATCCTTCAACGCAGTATCTGATATCAGGCAGGATGTTCTTGCAGTCACCCTTGAGCCTAAGGTTCAGCTCGTAAAAGGTATCCAACTTGATTTCATATTTCTTGGCTATCGCGGCACAGGTGTTGGAGTCGACTTTGGATCCAGTCTTAGTACTAAGTCGGCAATTGATACCACCAGTTTCCATAACTCTGGCCTGCCACGTTGATGGTTGACACTCATCAGCAGCAATGGCTGGGTTGACAAGAGCCAACGCGATGAGCGAGAGATGTACCCATGAAAACATTGTGGAGAAAGAGAAATAGATAGTAATTCTGTCAATATGCTGAAGGTCGGGTCGGCGACAAAAGGTGATATATTTAAGAACTGTAGCACTGCGACTCATGTCGGACACTTATTGCCCTTGATGGCAATGACCGAGAGATTAACGAGCTGACAGGGCCAAATGGGGCTGATAAGATGAGCCCCGCTTAGTGTGATGGTCTCTGCATATTTTTGAAACAGCACTGTTTGTTCTCACATTCACTGCCCCATGCTGCAAGGCACTAGAATCCTTTTCCGTAAAAATGACGATTGGAGAGCCTTAGCCGTTTCAGCTAGACAGTAAACAGCGGACGGGTTTTTGAGCTCTTTGTCGATGTGATCACCAGAGCCGCCTCAAGCGCTTTTGTCAACCTGCATCATCCTTGATAACCTGTGCAAGGACATGGTAAAAAATTTGGGCAGACGTGACTACACAGCCTTCGGCTCAACGTGAATTTTTGATTGCATTCATGCAAGGTACAAACTCGAGACCCCTGGCAAAGATAAGCTTACAGTGACATTCGGGTAATTCGGAATACGACGGGAGGACTTGACAGGATGGTTCATGTTTACCCGACATACTTGTTTATATCTCAGTTTAAAAGAATCACTGCGATAATAATAAAACCTGTTATTTAAGAACTTGACACGAAGAGATATTATAAACATGATATAAAACAGGCGGGTAGCAATGGATAGAGCACTGTTTCAATCAATCAACATTGTGATAAAATGGTTTAGGGTAACTTTGTTCGTCTTGCTGCACCTCGCTTTCTTGAAAGGGAGAATTTGGCCCCCATATAAAATAAAAAAAAGTAGATCAGCTGGATGCAAGATACATTCGGGGTGGAAAACGAATGCCTAGCTTATGGTTCTGGAGCTTTGCTTCGCCCCATAACGTTGCTCGTAGCGAACGTGACACAAGAGTAGATGTTGTACAATGCTAGTTGTTTTCGTTGCCGTCTACCAATAACAAGCTACAAATCAAAACATGGCCACTACAGCGATTCATTCCGCGATTATAGTTACTTTTTAATCTCCTTCTCATGTTACAATAAGCTAAACTAATACTGCACATCGTTGGGGTACATCTCCTCCAAAATCTGCCAGATTCGTCGGCGATTGGTGAATCCACCGGGGACACGCAGGCCAACCTTGTCATGGCTCCACGCAACATCGTTGTCTTCCCGTGCCTCACGAGGTGATATCTGCGCTGGGCTCATTACCTGCCTGCTGATCTTTTCCCAGTTCCACTTTTCGATGTTGGCAGTTTCCTTGCCAGTTTTGTCATAGACAGTTTGGTGGTCAAGGTCCCAGAGGAAAGGAATTTGGAAGAAGACCTGCTTCCACATCGACTGAGGCATCAAGTAATTGCACTCAGTGGAAGTCTGACCATGCTGGAAAAAAGAACAAATATGGTCTTTGACCTTTTGTGGCAATCCTTCAATGTGATTCTTGAACTGCATGAGATCATCCGGTAGCTGGTTAGACGGCTCTGGTGCAAGCTCGAGATTCGCGATTAGCCCAGTAGTTAAATCCGGGATGGTAATGGGGTCTTCATCCCACTATTGAAGACTTGTTAGTAAGGAATACCAGGGCTGCTTCTGAAAGCAAGTTCAAACTTACCCAGCCATCCCACTCGTTTCCATATAGAAAGAGACTGGGTGAAGGAACATAGTAACGTTCCAGCCCGCAAGAAAACGGCTGTCCAGGTTGAGGGTTTGGTATAGAAGGAGTAAAATGCATGCCAATGTTGCGAGAGTCCTCCTCTTTGCTTCTAGCGCAACGGCGTTCTAATGTCAACCAGAACTCACCAAGTGAGCGCACTTGGGCATTGGGCGACGTCTTCATTACGCGATTGAGAAGATCTTCGCAAGCTGGATGTATTCCAACATACATCTTCCCCACCCATTCCGAGGGGTCTTCCGATTCTTCATTGACATCGTAGTCCCATTGAGGATGTATCGCTTCGCGATCGGGCGGAAAGCGCAGTGCACCACGATAACAATCCGCCTGGGCGTCGTAACGAGTGACTTCTTCATCTGTCACCTTCAAAGATGGGGGCGCCTCAGAGAGTTCTGGCCAATGGGGACCGGAAAATGCAACGACATAGCCTTTGAGGACTAAGCCACAAATTGTGCAATGGATATAGCCAGGGTTGTATGCCATAGCCGATTGCGGGGGAGGGATAAAGAAGTGGTAGAATCGTGGGAATGGTGAGAGAAAGCGAAAGGAACGGCGATGAAGGCCAGCAACTTGGGAAAATGGATAAGGCTGAGTGACTTGGCGTTGCATGCGATAAATTAAGGTGCGGGGCGATCGAAAGAGGCGCATTTCTCGATGAAACGTCGGGAGGATTTGCGGCTGGAAGAAACCCCTCATGACAGCGGAGAAAACGACCCTGAGGCGGTTATCACCGCCGTTGTGCCTGTGCCTGTTTTTAGGGCGGGCTGGAATGTGAGTGCGCCTGGGCCAGCATAGGCTCATGACTCTTGTGTAGTGACAATGGATACCACTATTCACTGGCTAGCCTCTGATTACATGGGTAGTTAGTTGACTCTCTGCCTTACCACAGTGGGGTGCTGTAGTAATTTCTCTCCACAGCGGACGTGACTCGGCGGTTTCCATCGAATATCAGCGAATAATATGTCCCGCCCCCAAAGACCCTTTCTTCTCTGCAGGGCCACTACAGTTATCGTCATGTTGTTTCAAAACAAGACACAGCGGGAGCTAACGCTGGTTACGGCCCCGAAGCCCGATGTGAAAAGGTGATCTGGCCAGGGTTCAACCATGCACCCAATCTCAGCTCTTCTCCATTACTGATGGTCCGCGATGCATGCCAGACTCCTCTCATCTCGCCCTTGACCGTAGTATTCTTTTCGTGGGCGCAGTGCTCACGATGTAACCACTGCGCCATTTAGGCATTTCTTGTCCGTGAATTAGATGATGGTCCTGTGAGACGTACGGATACCAAGCATGGACCGGGATAGCCCGTAGTATGTTGCAACAAATCTCACAGTGGAGTAGCTAGGCGGAGTGCTTCTTCCTTCTCTAGTAGAATGGAAAAGGTCCCGGGAAATCCATGGCATCGTATTATATAGACAATGTAACGCCCTGGCAGTTTTGGTTATTGCTACCTCACATTCGTTTCCTTCAACGGAAGTGCATTTTCTTATTTGTCAATTATTCGACCAAGTCATTCTTTTACTATCATTCATATTATGAAACGCTCTTTACTCTTGGCTCTTTGGAGCACGGGGGTTTTGGGTGGTCCTTGCAAACCATCCAAACCCTCAGAAACCTCAATTGCTTACGGTACACCAACCGAAAGTAATCACATCTCTTTGGGACTTTCATCCACTGATCTAGACTCAACGAAGACTGGTCAAGATGGTGCGCATGAAACCTCAACAGGAACTTCTCCTCATGAGAGCGGTCAGATCTCAGTGTCCATGCCTTTCTCTGAATCCGACTTGAACTCTCACACACAAGGCTCTGGATCCAATACCATTGGACTGCCAGAGACTTCTGTGACTGGTACAGGATCTCTTCCCAAGCCTACTTCGGAAGGTGCCAATGTGCCAGGAACCAGCACTGGCAATGCCGACGCTGAGGGGACTTCTGAAGGTGCGGGTAACTCCGGATCTCCCTCGTCTCCTCAGACTGATGGCACTTCGCCCACCGACACTTCTGATCTCCCTGGAGACCACTCTGGTACTGCTACCAACCCTGAGGCTTCTGGTACTACTACCAGCCCTGAGAACTCTGCAAACCCATCCGGCACTGCCTCTGGTGTCCCTGAAGGGTCTTCTGGTACTCTAGTCAACACCGAAGTTTCTGGTCAACCTACCGGAACTGCTACTGTACCAGGAGAGCCTGGAAACACGGAAGTCAGCTCAGGAGCTGACGTTCCCACTACTATTCCTGGTGGCGTTCCTGGTGGCGCTTCTGGCACTGCAACCAACTCTGAGGCTTCTGGCCCATCTGGTACTGCTACCGTGCCAGGAGAGCCTGGAACTACAGACATTCCCACTGGCATCTCTGAGGGCGTTTCTGGTGGCCCATCTGGCACTGCTACCGTACCAGGAGAGCCTGGAACTACAGATGCCACTATTTCTGGTGGAGTTCCTGGTGATGCTTCTGGCACCGCATCTTTCTCAGGCAGCGACTCCAACCCAACTGAAGTCGCTACAGACGGAACCAGTAACGGAGGGCCTGCTGCCTCGCATGACTCCACCGGCTCCTCCGGGTCACCAGAGGAGACTATCTCTGCTCCTGGCAACCCAACTACTGGCACCGAACAAGGTCAAGGCACTGCGACACAGACTGGTGCAGTTCCTGGTACCGATGTAGCTCCAACCGGTTCAGAGACATCAATTGCTGGCCCTGACCAGCCTTCGACCACTGCTCCCGGAAACACCATCCCAGACGGCCAAGGCACTCAGACCCACAGCAATGGCGACGAGTTCACCTCCGGAGACGTCACCGGAGATCATTCAGCGACTGTCCCGACAAATGCACCTGGCGTGACTACCACTGCTCCTGCGAATCCGGATCAGACCACTGGATCCCCAGAGCAGTCAACTGGTGCTTCGAGCGACCAAAACTCAGATGGTAACACCAATGAGACGTCTTTGGGCCAAGATGATTCCTCGGCGGCCAGCACCACTGATGCACAGACTGCTCAGCCAACAACTGAAGGAGACGGCGCTACCACCAGGCCTGTTCCTGATAACACCGATGCCGCATCTACTGGATCTTCAGAAGCCAACAACGGAGCCACTACAACTGGAGCCGGAGCCGTTGAGACAACGGACTCGAATGGCGAGATCCCATCGACGACCATGCCTGGTCCCTCCGTCACCGCCAACCCTATTACCACCGCTGCTTCAACTGGTACAGATATGCCGGTCGTGACAGAAGCTCCTCCTGGTTTCAATCCGACCACTGTTAGCGGACACCCTGAATGGACCTCCAACACTTGGATCACCACTACTTCGGAGGGCTCTTCTGACCCAACTATTGTCCCTGTCCTCGTCGGTTGCAGGAAGTGTGGCGGAAGTGGCTCTGGAATCATTCTATGGGGCTTCCCTCACGTCACTGGTACTTGGTTCAAGCTTCCAGGCTTGCCCAAGTTTTCTTTCCCATGCATTCCTCCCGCTTCCGGCTGCACATCAACCCCCGTTACATCTGAGAGCGGAGAGGATGGTGATGATGACGATGACGATGACAAGTCGTCTACCACTACATGCACTGACAAGGTCACTGTCACTGATTGCTTTGTCGCCTGCACGACATATACTGGTCCAGCTGGAGAAACTGTTACTCCAGAGTGTCAAACAACCTGCACCAAGACACACACAGGATGCAGTGTTACTGGTACAACCACCACGTCGTCTGCCGCAGCATGCGGGCCGTCTGGAGACAGCGAGTGCACGACGTGCAGCGTTGATCTCACCGCCAACGATGATTCTGAGTCACTGAAGCGAAGATCTCTTGAGCGAAGAGGCGGCGTGGATATCAAGAAGAACATTGCAGGCTGCGATTGGTCTAACAGTGCAGTCGGTGCACCAAGATTCCCCGCGTACCCAGGTGGAAACCTCGTTTTGAACAACGAGGCAGCCATCGTGGCTCAGCAGTCTCCTTTGGATCAGATCAAGCGATGGTGGCGAACAACACGAGACAGCAATTGTGTCCCGTCCCTCAACCACATTGGAGAGGCGCAGTATCCCAAATCAGGCCTAAGTGATGTTGAAGGGCCTTCCATCGATCATGTTTATGAGAAGAGTATGCTCTTGGACTTCTGGAGGTACATCATTGATCCCGCTGCCCCCGCTGTTGTTGGAATGAAGACAGGAACACCTGCCAAGATCAACTGCGACGACATCAAGTCCTATGGTGGTATCAACTCGGGCACAAACCTGATTCAGAAGGTCTTTGACACCTACCCTGGCAGCTCAGAAGTCCTCATGCCCAACAATGCCCAGTTCATGGACGACTTTATTGGTATGGACCAGTGGACCAACGGCAACGCAAAGGCCCAGATTACCGACCCTCAGGGTACCAAGGCTCAGGCCGATAAAAAGACCACCAATGGCAAAGCGGTGAAAGCCAACACAGCCATTGCTAACGCGAAGAGATGGATCGAGGATAAGTTGCTGTTCCTCGAGGCGCTGGCAATTGGTGTCGAAATGTTCAATGTCCAAGAGGCCAAGGATCCTCTCATTCGACAGAACCTACGCATTTACCAAACACTGTAAGTAAACCCCATTGGAGTTCTACAACAACCACTAACTCGGTCAATTAGTATCGATATGGACGACAACGCAAAGAACTGCATGAAGGACGACGCCGTCATCAACAACGTCTGGTCATTCGCCGACAAGTACCAGACCTTCATGGCTGACAGATTCACCGGCAATCAGGACTACTCCATGAACCAGGGCGTGGTTTATGCAAAGAACAAGCTCCTTGGTGCCTTGCAGACGGACGTTGCAAATGCCGCCAAGATCAAGAACATTCCCGCAGGCGAGCTTAACTCTTGGCAAAAGAGGTTGGCCAACATGCAAGACGCAAGCCGCGCTTGGGAAGTGTCAGTCACTTTCGTTTGGGCTGGACCATCTACAAGAAAGAGAGATACCGATGGTCTCTCTTGTGACCGTCCCAACCCATCCTTGACTACCGAGTCTACCACTGAGCCTACCGAGTCTACTACATTTGCGACATCCGTGAGGACATCATCCGACATTACAACAAGCGATGAGGTAACAACCTCCAAGGAAGAGGTACCTTCTACGACAGAGCAGGCTCCTTCTTCGACCAACCCGCCTCCCTTGACAGACCTTCCGACGCTCACCCAGCAAATCCCTGATACCACCATCTCCACCCCCGATGGCAGCTCATGTGCTGAGACCGCCACTGTCACCAATTGCAACGTCGGTATCGGAGGAGGCCATGGTGGACCCGCTTGTATAGAAAGGGAGACCTGCAACTCATGGGTCAACACCAAGACCACAAGCACAACCCCCACACCGACGCCAACTCTCGCAAAGCCCGATCCCGGCCGGAACGAGAAGCACTGTTACAACTCTGGCCAACGGTCCAACTACGATGCTATCACCTACGCTGCTGAGTCGTTCTGTCGTGATGTAGTCAACGACAAGATCCAAGGGCCAGTCTGGTCGAACTACAAGCTCGAGGGCAAGAAGGTGCCTAGTACAGGCTATCATTTCAAGCTTGCTTTCCAGGTTTACGAGGGATGTGTGTGGACGGCGAACTACGATGAGTGTATGCGTTATATGAAGGTTCCTATCGATAGTTGTGACTGCTCGGCCAAGGGCAACAAGCAGGGTGGATGGGTTGAGAACAACTGTATCATGGCCAAGATCGATCCCAACAGCGGTATATAATCACGTACTTAGAGCTTTACCTGTATATATTTTATTGTTCACATATTCCCCATTTTTAACAAAAGATACAATATGATATTCTTCTTACATACTATGATTGATTGCCGTGCTGGTACAAACTTTATTCACCCCGACTTCATATGTTTCTGTGTATAGAACCCATATCGAACCAACAAAACCCTGGCCCGCTCCTATCACTGCATGATTTTCATTCCCATGGCAGTTTTACCAGCCATCCCAGCCAGTTCAAAGTGCTGAATCATCTTGGCAGATCCTGATCCTCCTGATACATCAAGAACAGTTACAGCCGCTTGAGTTGTGCCGTTTCCAGGTGACAAAGCATAGATAAAGTTGCCAGCAGCAGCTAAGTCGATCAGACCAGGGTCGCCATTGCAGCTCAAGTCCAGCTCCGACACTACGCTGGCATCCTCAAGACTCATCTCGACAACTCGGTTCCGACCAACATCCGTCACAAACGCTGTCTTGGTAACAGGAGAAATGGCTACCCAGCAGGTTGCTGTCTGGCCATCGACCTTTCCAGTAGCAGCCGTTGTTGCTTCGCAGCTGTTGGGATCGACGTCGAGAATTGCCGCACCAAAGGAGGCATCCGTGGCAAACACCTTGGAAGTGCCTGGGATAATCTGCGAGCCGAAAAGTACAGCTGTTCCTTCAGGCGAACTGCGGACATCATTCTTGCTAACTGCCGCCTGCTGCACACCAAGAGCAGAAATAAATCCCGTTTTGTTCACAGCTGGGTCTCCCTTGACCATTGTGAACAGCAGTGATTCATCTTCAGAGAAGAGTACCTGCGAAACCGTATTGGTAGGTCCTACTGGTGGCGTCGACTGTCCAAGGTCAATCGGTCGCAACTCATCCATGGCACTAAGCCTGTTCCTTGAGAAGCTGCTGCAAGAAACTCCTGCTTTGGCACCAGTCGAGCCGACACATACAACTCCATTCTTGGCTGAGGCAGCGACGGTGTTGGGGAACTCGCCAGGTACCTGAACTGGCTGGCCGACCATGACGAGCTTAGTTGGATCGGAACGAGAGACCTTCATCATGCTGAGAGTGTTTGAACCGGCGTTTACAGCGAAGATATTCTATGACCAAGATCAGTAAACAAACATTATGGATATGTTGTAAGAGTGGGTAAACTTACGTTGCCTGCTATAGTCAGGGCTGACTGGCTGATCAGCGCATCGGGCGTGGCGGGTTTTCCTTCGGCATCAACGGCTACAGAACCTGCACCACCTGTCATAGTGACTTTGCCTTTAGAGAGGGTTCCATCGCTTCCAATGGGAAGAGCAAGGACACCATTGTTCTGATCGTTGGTGAGGATGTATATCGCCTTGCCCATCGCAGCGGCGTTATTCATCCCGGCACTACATGCTGTTGGGTGGCTGCTAGCTTCCTGTGCCAAACAAGTCAATGCCGAGAGAAGGAAACTAATGCGGCCTGAATAAAGCATTTTGCTTGATGTGCTATGAAGGAATTGAAAAGGAATGGTTAAAAAAGAGTATTTTAAACAAAAGCAGTCCTGCTGCAGAGAATGAAAGACGGAAAAGTGATGTGTGATTGAATGAAGAGGTGTTCCTATTGATGGCCTAGACCATCTTTTATAACCGCCAAAGTCAACATCTAGACGTATTAGTTTGGCAAACATCGAAGTAATCGAATTTTCCTCTTTCGGAAAGGAAGATTATCACTGCAACGTAAACGGACACAGCAAGGGTTCCAGTACCTGAGATGTGAAACACGTCTAAACAAGACCTTAACTCAAACCTGAATTTGGAAACAACATAATGCGGCTCGATTGCCGCTGCCAAGTAAAACTGAAACCCTGGTCAGTTTGCTGTACAGGGGACCAGCTCTATGTCACGTAGGGGGGAACATTTATGGGCTATCCAGCTAAGCCCACATGAATTTGGAAGCAAATACGAAAATATAGATGGAAAGAAATACGATAGGGCTAGCTATGTCAAGATATAGAGCCATTGAAGCTGAACAGTAGGCACGTGGTAGGATTAGAATTGATAACAAAGTGGCTGTAAGCTTAGTTGAGCATAATTATAGTCAATAGAGCTAAGCCAGGGCTATTATGATGACATCTTGTTTCCAAAACGAGTTAAAAGAGCTCCTATAATGATGTTGCTGTATGCCCTGACCTTGAAGAATAAAATTTCGAGTAAAGCATACCCCAGCCTCCTGGATCTATTGGCTACGGTCAAAGTGCCAGGGACTGGTGAGTAAGAATGACTATACCCTATTAGGAAATTCTGATATTCTCATCTACAGGGGGCTGGGGGCTGGAGTTGGAGCTGCGCCTAGGGCTGAAAAATTGAGGGGACGAACTGGAAACGCGTGTCTGACACGGCTACTCGGTGCCGCAGCCAATAAAGTCAACATATACACCTTGACTAAGCACATATAAGAAACGAGCCGTGAAGCAGCTCAACAGGAGGCGTGATTCTTTATTGATCTTTCATCATTTTTGCCATTTCGCGCTTTTCGGTTTCATCTTCACACACACCAATTTACCATGACTGATAGAATCTTCCGCATCTTTAATCCTGGGGGTTAGTCCCAACATTCTAGCTAATCCCCGACGGTTCCGCTAACGAGCACAGAACCTAAGGGGGACCCCGTAGAAAGGAGAAGAGCCCAGCTCCGACGCGCCCAACAGTAAGTATGTCACCGCACTATTAAATGACTAATTATAACTCTAACACTTTAGATCCTACCGTGGTCGGAAGGACAAGTACGCGAGAACTCTTGAAGAGGAGCTTGCCAAGTCGAGGTCACGGGAGGCTGAACTAGCGCGCGAATGCGAGCAACTACGCGCAGGCCTGCAAAACGCACTGAACGGACTATCTCCACAGAATGCAACGCTCAATACATACACGTCTCCGTCCGGGACTGCAGGATCGTCATCCGGTGCGTCCCCGATGTACTTGGGGGATCCTAGCTACCAAGCTGTCGATATTATGCCTTCCCCGCAACTGATATCACCATCGTCGTTTGGTGGCTTGAATGAGCCAATTGAAACACATGGGGCCCCCGTTCTATTCAATGACGGAGAGTTCTTGGCGAATTTACGTGTGAGTGAAGTAGATCAGATTGTTGCAGGCATGGAGTTTGTCTTGAAGTATGTCACTCCTCCATAATTGAAATGCCCCTGCTGACATGTGACAGAATCGAGGAGCCTTGTCTGGGTCATCTCCACGGCGACGTAAAGAAACCCCACGAACCTGGCAACCATTGCATGACTGCCTCAGCTCAACTCATGGCAGCCTCTGGTGATACATCTCAGACAAACAACCCCCGTCTACCAACATCTCCATCCTTTGGAAACACACCAACAGCTATGCTAGAACGGCTGTTAACTCTGGCGCCCGACCTGTCAAGTGAGGACGAACTGACACCGGTCCAAGCATGGGATAATATCCGTAATCGGCCAAACTTTGGTGGGTTTGACACACGGGGCTTGGGCGTTCTTGCAAGGAAACTAATGACGGCCGCGAAGTGCCATGGGTAAGTGGATATGGAACATATTGGAGATCCATGTGACTAACAAATTGATAGGTTCGGCGCAACTATAAAACGGTCTGTTTTTGAGGGCTTGGTTTATGAGACCCTCATTTCTGGGCAGAATTTGTAACAGACTTGACGCTTCAGATTTTCTTATTACTTATATCCGCAGCTGTCAAAATGAAAAAAGGGAACACACATATAATAAACCAGCATTTTATCACCAAGCATCGAATAACTTCGCTAAGTCTGGCTGATACTTCGTTAAAGCAAAAAGGACTGTTAATCTCCAATACTGCCGTGAACTTCCCTCAGATGCCCATAACAGGCACGATCATTTTCAAAACTTCTCAAACACACCCAACAGATATGTATCCCACAAGCTGTGCACCTCATATGATTACACCCATCGGTCTTCTGGATATGTGTGCTGCACTTAGGACAATCCTGTATTCCCAGCTCTTTTTTTGCTTTGATAAGTTCTTCCATGCCACCGGACGGCGAATGAATGAAGCAAATGATGCCTCCAAGATATTCTCGAATGCCTCAGATAAAATCAAGTTCTGTATCTCCAATAACGGAACCACTTTGTTACAGTTTCCACCGTCCCCAACACACTTAATGGAAAACTCACGGCCCATGGACGCTTCTGCCTGGCACATGTTGATAAAACATGGTGTGCAGTAGAGGTGTCCACAGAGTATCCGGTGCGGTTCATCAGCTTCGCAGAGGCAGACTACACAGTCTTTCTGAGGTTCATAAGCCGTGTTTGAACAGCTAGCCTCGGTCTCCTCAGCATGTGGCTTCATGTCTTCCACCAGCTTCTCTAGGGCGCGGCAGGCCGACACGAAGGTGTCTTCCGGGCCGAAGAATCGAAAGGTGGAGGATCGTATATCGCGGATAATAACAACGTCAAGGTCTCGCTCAATTTTCTGGAGCCCTTTGTAGCCTCTCCTGTCTGCTCTGAAGTTGAGCCTATACTCTTGCCTTCCAAAACCATGATCTTGCCCTGAATGATTTTTTCAAGCTCTTCTTTGGCCTTAGTAAAGGCCTGGCGGTCTTCGCCTTCAAGCTTCAGAACTCTATGGTACCCATGCTCGGGAAGTGCAGAGAAGCGCATGAATTGGCGCTCCCCGGGGATCCGGTAAAATTCGATTATGTAATTAACGACTTCAAAAACTCGAGTAGATACTTTGAACTTCACTGAAATCAAAGGCTGTAGGAAGAGCTTTCCTGTGGAGTTGAAAGGCAGCTCGGTGTTATCCAGTTGGGACACGGCATCAACGGCATCAGCCTCTTCGACAAATCGTGCTTGTGCTTTGATCCGTCTTGCTTTGGGACTTCCAAAGACGTCCCATCGTTCCAGGGCGCCTACTTCATATAGCAGAGACTTGATCATAGTTGAGTCCATATCCATATCCATTTCGTAACTTGGCTCTCTCATCTTAATCCGACAGGGCGTATCAGATGAAAGGAAGGCGTTGCTGATATCCCCTTCAGTAAGAGTTGCTACTATTCCTTCGAGGTCTATTTTCCATTGGCCCTCCTCCAGACTAGGAGGCTGGGGTTTGACAGTCAAACCACAGATTCTGAGTCCTTGGTTCCTGAACTTGTTGAATGAGTTCACTACAGCTGCTTTATCTGAAAAGTAGAGACAAACTGTTCTAGTTGGTCGATGCCATGAACAGCGAACATTCTTACTGTCAACAAGCCCAAAAGAAGACCCAGGGGGCATCGGAACGGGGATGGTGTGGATATCCAGATCAGGTGCTTGAATGCAAGTGCTCAATTTAGCACAAGCTGATTTTGCAAACCCTGGGCCCTTGACCTTGACGATTGCTGTCCCGCTTGACATGTTTTCAGGTTTAATAAAATTAATATCACTCATTAATACAGTGATACCAACATCAGCTAGTAGCCGTCGCACAAATTCGGATGACGCATTTTCGACAGGTTTTCGTATCCTGATAGCTGAATAGTCCGAAGGAAGAGAGACATTCTTGACAGTTGCTCCGTCTCCAAAGTCGGCCCAGGCTCCTCTGATCTCACGAGTCCAATGCGCGACCGTGCATTCGCCCTGGAACAATTAGTGAGCTGCTGTCGAGTTTTGTTTTACTAGGTATCACTGTACCAACGACGTACTTGGGGTTTATCTGGCCAGTCTTGGGCCTGAGGCTGTTCATGATTGAATTTACAGGCATTCCCTCTCAAACAGTATCCTCGAGCAAAGAAGCGGCATGTTTCTCGAGTTCGCGTCGCACTGAGAACCAATGATTCGTCATGGAGGAATCGACATGCCGAGCCACGGAAACACCATCCACGCTCAAAGTATCTACAAGGCGTTTGGGACTTTTTTCTTTTAATTTGAGGCTCATTAACGTGCACTGGGTGTCCTGGTGCTGGTAAGATGTGCGGAAGTCTATTTTCGGGCGCGATTTCGTTGTTGGTCGCACGCTCAAATATGTTGCCCATGTTCGTTGCTGGAGATTATTGCCGGACAATTTCTCGGAGAACGATGAAGAGGTGAATGCGGAGGCAATGTCTTTTCAGTCGTGAATCGCAAGTGCGCGTGGTAAATCTTAAATAATTGCAAACTCATCCCGATTTGCCGACACCAGATTGAAGTTGGGCTTTGATTTGACGATGCGGGAGGCCGACCATTCGTTACCTCGCAAACAAACAGGGTATCATGACGATATGAGTGACGCTTCAGACCATCTCATTGTTTTCCATATAGCTATTAATTAAATCCACCAAGCCCAACATCCATAGTCTCACGCAGTCATTGCATTACGACGCAATCTGCTGTTTCGTCCTGGCTGCCTTTCCATTTGGCGAGTGCATCCTTGGATAGGTCTCGCAGGCTAAACATAGCGAATGGAAAAGTCATGCCGGTGCCTATATTTGCCTCCAGCTTTGCTAAATAGGTCTCGTCCGTTGTAACACGCTTCATTTCTTCAGAGCCTTTCCTGCTGCAAACCGAGGATAACGAGTCCAGTGGCAGAACACCATCGGATTAGATGATCAGGCCCATCTGCACCGCTGTAAGTCTCATAATAACTCTGCAGTTGTGAGATTATTGGCTGCTTTGAGTTGTCATTCGGTTGAGCATTTAAAATCGCAACAGCCAAGATGATGGTGCTCCGAACTGCAGGGTTGTTCTCGACCGTAGAAATCGAAAAGTGCTGGTGTAATCCTGCCCGATTCTCGCGGGAAGAAGGCCAAAGCATGTGCTGCATGTTCCCAGATATTGGGTGACTCATCTTCCAAACAATGAATTATCGAATCTAATCTCCGCTCGACGGCTTCATACGATTTGAGCTCGTACAGTTCATTTCGAGTTTTGGAAAGATTTTCCCACTCCGCTACATCAAAACCATTTGGAATGCTCCAGGAGGGATGACCGACGGCGAGAAACGTAAGAAGTTGCAACAAAAATACTCGGGACTTGGTAGTCTTGGTGTCAAGCAGGGAATACAAGAAAGGTACAGCTTCAACAGAAGCGCTATAGCGGCTGCCTTGGTGGTAGATATTGGACAGCAACGCGTCGCCAGCAGTCATATGAATCTCGGGTCCGAGGACTGCAGTTGTTTCAAGAGTATCGGCACGTCATCGGCGGGACCGTACGCGTGAGACAGTTGGGACCAGTTGATGGAATCAAGCCCAGCCAAAGGATCCACAGTTGGGGTTGACATGTCAGGTACAGATGCAGGTACGGATACGTGTCAGGATTAAGTGCCAGGCTGAGACGAGGTTGAGAGTAGATAGCTGAACTAATGCGCGAATGAAGCTTATTACACTATCCAATAAGATTCTTCACAGCCACACAAAAGAGCCGGGGTCGGGGTTATTATGATTGCCGAGGTTGCGATGAAATGTTTCACATTATCACGAGATCTATGAGCTACAGCTGAATACAGCTTGAAAGCAAGGCATTGCTTCAAAGCCCAATGTCTAGCGTCTCTTCAATCGCAGCTAACAATTGGCGCATGGCAAAATCTTAAAATGGCAGAGTCGGCCTGATTTGGCGACACCAGATTGAATTTGGAACGTGATCAGGCGATACGCGAAGCTGGCCGTTTATCTGAACGGCAGTGAACGCGCGGCTGAGGCTGGTGTTGGTGGCACAAACACGAGGGGCATCATTTCTTACCCCGCAGACAAGCAAGATAGTATGACGATGCTGCCATTCATAGACCTCCGTTTCAGGTCCGATGATGACTCTGAGACGACACGTTTGGGCATGCCTGCAGCCAAAAGCTGGGATATGTATGCCACGCAGACAGATAGATGAGGTGGCAGTGAGTGGTTAAAGTGTCCAAGGCCAAGAAGCCTAAAGGCGGTGAAGCCTCGCCACATCATGTGTTGGCAGCTAGAAGTCGAGAGAAAAGGGAAGATTGACAAAATTGACGCGGTCAATAGTCACTATTCTCATTGGTGATGCCCGGCTAAATAATATTGTCACAGATTTGCAGAGTCCCGTTTATTTTGCACACCGCCAATCCATGCTGGGTCAGCGGGTCTTGTCTCCCTCCAATTGGCCAAAAAATGGACTCTGGCATGTGCCTGACATAAGACCTGATTAGCTAATGGTGATCCGAGCCTCTGGATAATTCTTAGCTGCTAATCTACCCGAGATACCTTTAAACCCGCGATCTGCAACGAACCAGTCAAGCTCACCATACTATACCTTACCAGAACTGATCTGAAACTACTACCTACGCTAGGTACGTCTCTTTATGCTTGTCCAGGAACATCCTGGCTCTGACTCGCCCTGCCCAGAATCTTCATCACAGGTCTCTCAGACCATCCTTTGCCCCGCATCTCTCCAACTGGCAACATGGGCGCAGCAGAGAGCAAGCCGCCGCGCAGCGTGGGCACAAAGAGACGCGCTGGACAGGCCGCTGGTGAGCCTGAATCCGCAGCTGCCGCTGGTCAACCTTCTCGCGGTCTGAGGAGGGCCAGGGCCGGTGAGGTTGCCCGCAGCAGCCTCAGCCCAACAGGCGCTGGAAAGAATCCTGACGTCCCTCAGAAGCTGGTTGAGATTCCCTTCAACGCCGAGGCCTATCTACTGGCCAAGGCAGCCCTCGCTAAGGCGCTGGATGCCGAGGCGAGCGAGCCTGGCGAGGGCGATGAGATTGCCGAAATTGAGGATGAGGGTACTCGTCCCTACGTCCCGAGCGTCCATGCTCATATCAAGGGCGTCGACAAGGCCTGCCGAAACGGAGATTGGTCCAGGCCTCTTCAGCGCTTCTTAAACAGACTTCAAATGGGCACAAACAACCTCAGTGTCATCTATGACTCAGACCTCCAAAATGTGGGGATCGAGCCACCCGAGGAAACCGACGCTTGGGTCGAGCAGAGCGAGCCATCCAAGTTCGCAGGCCATGTCTACAGATTCCTCGGCCGCCAGTGCAGATCTGCTTCTTCGGATCGACACCTCTACATCCTCTATCACCCTGACGCAGAATGGCACGCCGACTTCTACGATCTTTTGCAGGACAAGCCTCTGCCCAGCAACTTCCTTGGCTTCTCCGACAATTTGGACGCCCTCGTTGCTTTTGTGAGGTTCATCCGAAAGCGCCTTGGCAAGCGTGCCAACAACGCCATGTTCCACCTCCTCATCCCCTCTTCTCGACCCATGTCCATCAGAGACGCTCTTGAGTTTCCAGACCTGGGTGATCTCGCCATCCACGGTGAGACCCACAATGGCAGCAACTACGTCTGGGTTAATCTACCCACCCAGGAGGACTACCCCAACAACTTGCTTCTGAAGCATGTCGAAAACGCCGTCCGGGCTGAGAGTGAGTGGAAGACGTCGGCGACAGTCAGCACAGCGATCGGAGGCCTGTCAGCATCACTGGCTGGTGCCGCATTCACACTCAGAGTCAAGGGTGCGCCCTTCCCATCTCTCAAGACCTTCGGCTTCGCAGCTGTTTGCACCACCATCGCCAGAAGAGTCAAGGGCGCAGAATACCTACCCCTAGCAGTCCTCGGAATGGGCGGAGTCTGCACCATGATAGCAGCCATGTCAGTGAACAGAGCTCTGAGCAAGAGAGTGCCCAGACTCGTCGGCGGAACCGATACACCCAAGGAGCCCAAGCCCGAGGCGGAAAAGGAAGATTCAGCGGCCAGTGAGAAGGATGAGAGCAAGGATGAGCAGCCCGAGGAGGAAGACATCATGCCCGAGCCCAGAGAGGAGCCCCCCGTGGTACCGGAGGAGCCAGCCAAGATCAAAGACGACTCAGACGCTCAATCCTTTGTGAGCAAGGCGTCCAGCACAACCAAGTCTTCGAGCAGCAAGAAGCATCGACGAAGCGAGCGAAGTGAGCGCAAACGCCGGGATAAATAGATGAAGTGTTATCGTTGGAAAGACAGAACAAGTATACAAGTACACTGACAGCTGGACTTTTGATGTGTATTTTCGATTTCATTTCGAGATTTTATACGTTCTCGTGCAGTTTGCTCAGTATCATTTTTTCAAAGAGTTAAAAAATGCACTAAAGTAGAAATTTAAATTGAATATCTCTGCTTAACCATGAGACTGTTGGGTTCAAATACTACTTACCTGATCAAAATGTCATGGCTATGAACCCACTTGAGAACTCGTGGTCGTCATGGGGTTATAGAGTTATACTGATGGCTGATGAAACAGGATTCAAGTGGTGAAAGCCGAGTTGAGCAAAGCAGCTTCATTGTGAATTGTGGCCAGGACGAGTACCATAAACTAACTAACAATGGAGTGAGGCATTTGTATTCTAAATACACACTTTGAAACCTTCGTGCATATCTGAAGGATTGTATATTAATTTGCCTATCCTTACTATGTTATTATGCGAAAATTAAGTGAACCATTCGCGATGATAAATTATAGGGTAGTTAACAAAAATACCGAGGTTCATCGCGACCCCACCGTGGGCTCTTTTGATGCCAAGCCATGGGTTCTCATTTGCTAATGTCTAATTTTAGCGTCGCTGTCAGATCTTGGCTCACATCTGGTCCAATCAAAGTCCTGTAATCTCGTAAGCGAGAGTCCACAGCAAGCAGCGAATCTGGACTTTGATAGACCCATACCAAAATACCAAATATCATAAGAGTAGACCAATATCTAGCAGGCCATGTTTATGTAGTTAGACTTCAAGTGAAACAGAACTTGGGAATAGAAGTATGTACAATTCAGCTATGGGATAATAACAATTTAAAACAACTATGTAGGGCAACTCATGACTATGTAATAACAATCTCAGATGATTTGCAACCGCAGTTAAGGGTCGCAGGCTCATCAACTCCAGATATCATCTCATAATGCGAAAGACCATAATAGCCTCTTACCAAAGCTCGCAGACAGGCTTCTTCTGAGGACACTTGAAAGCTCGCTTGAAGTCGGCGGAATTAGCCAGCGGCAACAGGATCCTGGCGTTGTTGGGGCTGTGCTCGTCTGCCAACAAAGCGACTTGAGCAGCGGGGTTGATGTTCCCACACCAGTTCTGGCCCCATTTGACGAAGAACAGTTGATCATGGGTAAAGTTGCCCAGTCCAGGCAAGTCTTGTTCCTTCCCATTATCCTTCTCCCATTTCTTCCAAGCTGCGTAGCCAGCGAGAACACCACCTGCATCTGCAACGTTCTCACCCAGCGTGTGCTTTCCGTCAACGTGCTTCTTCTCGCCATCGGGCCCAGTGACGGTATACTTGCTGTATTGCTTGATGAAGCATTGGGAAGCTTTCTCAAAACCTGCAGTTGACTTTGCATCAAACCAGGCGCTCATATTGCCCGTTTTGTCGTACTTGTGTCCGTTGTCATCGAAACCATGGGTAATTTCATGTCCGACAATGGCGCCCATACCGCCATAATTGATGTAGGCAGGATAGTTGACATCATAGATGGGAGACTGCTGAATACCAGCTAGGATTACCATGGTGTTTCCCGATCCCTGATGGAAAGCGTTGGTAGTTAGAGTGCTAGATGGGATTTTGTTTCGATCATATGGCTTGCCAAGGGTCGCCCAGTTTTTGGCCACTCTAGACTTTGCGCCAGATAGTACGTTAAGAACCAAGGAGGGCGTGATCTCGATATCAGCATAGAGTTCCTTGATAGCCTTTGGATCAACTGCATTGGGCGAGGTTGGTAAGCCAATCTTGCTGGTCATGGCACGGACTTTTTCTATGGCTGTCTTCTTGACTTCAGACGTAGCCCAGGGCCGGGTTTCGATGCGCTTGATAAATGAGTCTTCAAGATTATCAATAATCTCAGAAGTAAGCTTCTTGGCGTCGGGGGTAAAGTGCTTGTCCGCAAAGAACCGGGTGAGAATCCACGTTAGACCTGTAGGGCCGACAACAGTTGAAGCTCTCGCATCGTCAGCAATCCAGGCAGCGCCAGTATCAACAACACTGGCACATCGACTCCAGCGTGGCACTGGGCTTCCAGGATCCATACCTTGTTGTCGCATTTGCCAGTCCAGGTAGGGCTCAATCTCCGGTGACTCGACGTATGTGGACAGGGTAGCAATAGCCTTCCATAGGAAGTAAGCTTGAATGACGTCGGGCGGGGTTTGAGACACCTTCTGTGAGATATTCTTGTAAAGCTCTCCTCCTGGAAATGAAATCCTGGAATCATCGAATTCCTTGGGGGCCAGCTGATCAATGACGTATTTGAAGTTAAGTTGAGGAGCCAATTCTTGGATCTCAGTAATGGAAAGGAAGCTATCGGGGTCTGAATCCTCTTCGGCGTCTTGATTCTGGCTGGGTTGCGCTGTTGAATTCATCTCCGGGGCTGGTTCTGACGGTTCCGGTGGTGTAATGGCGAGTTGGAACTCAACAACTGACTCCATCAAAGTGTAGGCTTGAGCATTTGTCAAATTGGCGGGATGAACAGACATAATGAGCTCGCTGGACAACTTCAAGAACTCCGTGATGCCCTCTGGAGTGGATGGAAGCCATGAAGCGCTGGGTGGTTGGATGATCAACATGGGCTTGTCAGGGTTCTTCGACTCTACATGGTGGAGGAATCTCTGGGTCGTCTCGATTCCAAAGCTTTCGAACAAAGTATAGATCTCTCCCATTGACGAAGAATGATCAAAGTGCCTGAGCTCCTTCGACCCAATCTGAGCAGGGAACTTTTCAACAATTGTTTTGGCCAGACCTCTCAGCTGACTGAGGCCCTCTTCTGCCTGTGAGGTCGAGTTCATGCAGACTCCATAAGCTTCCTTCAACTTGGCAAAATTCTCTTTATCGGCTGGAACCTCGTCTTTTGTAAGATTAACCGTGATCCAGCCGGCATCAGGACCTGAAGGGTAGGGTCCCTCAAGGACGCGTCGAACGAGGTCGTAGACATGATTATGGACGGATTCTAGTACACCCATAGACGGCTGACCAGCCGGGAGAGGATTGGTTTCGGCCCAATTACCGCAGACCACTGTGCCAACATTAGAATTTGAAGTTGCTTTAGACGTTAATGAAGAGGCATACACTTATCGAAGTCTGTGCATGGGTCAATCTTGACATGATCAAGAGCCATGCTTGACAGTATGTTATTCGCAATGCTGATGCATGCTGGGGTTGTGCAGAGGCCATTGGCATCATAGCCAGGAGAACTGCGAGGGATTATCCCCATAGTTGTTGACGAATGAAATGAAAGTCTTAAACGGGGGTATTCTCGAGAAGGAATTGAAAGAGGAAATCTAAAAGCCCAGAAGAACTTAGTTTCTATGACGATCCTCACAGACTTGGAGGGTGATCGATGGCAGCTAAGAAGTGAAGTGAATAGATCTTATATACTGAGAATTGGGCTCCAATCTCAATAGTGAGGCTGTGTTCAGCTCACAGAAGTCCTACATAACATCGTAAGATTAAATGCCATTTTGATTGGCTATTTCAGCCGTACCGACAGAAATGAGGCCTGTAACAAGATCGATTCTGGGCATATCTCAACATTTTCGACGAATCTTACCAAATACAGCATGGTTTCTTCATCAGTAGGCTCGAATCTAACAGCCTCATAAGGCATGGTGGAGATTTTCCTCCCTGCTACGCACGCTGCTGCTGCGGTCATCATTTATGGGACTTACGTGCTTGGCACAGCCACTGATGGTGCCTCTGAATGCTCAGCCAGTGGCCAAAGTTCTTTGTGCGAATCAAACATAAGCATAAATTGCATAAAGTATTAATAGTATACGTATAGTCGCCGATCATGTCATTTCTCATTTTGATGCCTATTTTCATCGTCAACTGCCACCGCCGCCATTGCCAACGGTTGAGGCAACTCAATCAGAGGCAACCAATGACATCTCGACCAGACCGACAAGAGCACCGGTCAGCATCGATTGGCTTTCGGGGAACTGCTACAGTACCTACACCTGGCGTTGCGCTAGGCGGATGCACAAAATCCCGATGTAAGCGGCTTTTTCGCAACCTGCATCCCAATCGCAAAGGCATATTCGTGGTTCTTCGAGATAACAAGCCTGCAAGCCCAGTTGAAATCATGGTTCAGTTCCGTGAGACATCTCCGTCAACTGTCACAACATGACGATATTTGGGCACCCCGTCTGGCTATTTCGGGTTGCTTCGAGGCTGAAATTGGGGGCCAAAGGCTTGTTTCGCGGCGTCGACCTTACATCTTCTGGAGGCCTGGACTTGACGGGGCCTTATGCTATCGAATCGCAATCGGGAAAAAACAATCTCCAAAGCCAACCCAAACACCAGGCGCCATACGTCAGATACATCTATCTGGCAAGCCAGGGTTTTGAAGTTTTCACGTCATGCGATACTTATGACGGCATAGTCAAGGCCTCCAAACAAGATACAATGAATTTTCCAGGATACCAACAGCTATGACGAACCACAAAAGAAGGAAAACGAAAACTTGGAAAATTCTTTCAAAGTACACTGCGTAATTCGTGCCAGCCCGCGACTTGGTAGGCCAGATGTTGGAGGCCATTTTGTACTACAGTTATGAATTTCGGGGGTGATCACTCTAGTAGACCTGAAAACCTACATTACTGGATTGGACTCATAGGGACAGAGCATTCAATCCAATTTCAGACCAAAAGGATGGAATCGAGGACGTCGAGTTGTCTGCAGAGAGAACATACGTATTCCGTTTTCGCTAGTCTCGTTTTAAATTACAGTACTTGGCGCTGCAATTTGCTCAGGGAACTGGTGTGACGGAAGAATCGACCGTTCACTGGAATATAACAATTAATTACAGTCTTAAGTCAAGCTACACAGATTCAAATTTTTTACAAACCAAGAAGGGCAATAAATAAACACATTGCGACAATTTCTTCCATTCGTAAACGACTCAGCCACCTTCTGAGAAGGAGAATTGAGCTTAACCCGATCCAGCAGTAATTGAACGCACTAAGATATCCACACAGATCAACTTCAACTATAAAGACACAGAGATATCTGAAGAATTGAACCAAAAGCACAAACGAACATCTAATATCATTTCATATTACAACACTCTTCCAAGATGCAGCCCTTCAAATATCTATTCATTGCCCTCGTTGGTGAGGTAGCTGGGGTCACTTGTTCCCCTTCTTCCTCCGGCTGCCCTCCGTTTCCAGCTTCAATGACCCCATTTTCTGCCGGTTTCAAGGAGCCAAAGCCACCCACTATCAAGCCAGAGTACCAAGCTCATTTCGTGCAGCACAAGTGGTAGGTTCACTTCACGAGACTGACCTTGCCTTGTTGCTAACTTCAAAACTTAGGAATTCTGACTTGTCGCATATCACGACTGGCTTCATCCAGAACTCCCCATCTAAGGGCTTCGTTCGTGCAGATGAAGCCTTCGACGGCGTCCTGGCTTCTTCAACCTTTGACTATTCCAATGTCACTAAATCGGGCTTGGTTGACAACACTCTGACGACCTACGATCCCAAGAAGGCGAAGCCCAGTGTCTGGAGGGGCTACGTGAACTCAAACTATCCTATCCTCAGCAAAAACACCTTGATTGAATCTGGAGCTGTGTTTCAGGGTTTCGTTCAGAGGGATTTTGTTCCGACGCCTGTTGCTGCAGTAAGTAGCTCACTCAATCAACGGGAACGACAGCTGACATCTCCCTTAGTGGAGTATCATGTACCAGAACGCGATTCCTGTCACAGTCTATGTCAACGAGTGCGGTATTGTAGTTGGCTACGATTACTTTGCGCCAGAACTGCGAACTCGTGTAATTATGGAATTCTTCAACATCCAGGCAAAGTGAGCCGTCTCTAGAAAGAGGCCAGAATCCTGATCGCAGCGGGTAGCGACGAAAGCGTATAAAACCTTTACTTTCTTTACTCAGAAAGCGGCAAATGGGTTTGCTTTGCCTCTTCGAGAATTTACTTTTTAAATATAGATTTTTGGACTAGAAGTACAATCAGACAATATATCATCTCTTGTGTTTGAGAAAAGTAATGACCATACCGGTGAAATTGTTGGGCAGGGTTCCAATGCAACTGAGAAGATTGATACGCGATGCCGGTAACTGGACTGAGGACTTAACCGATTTCCTGAGCCGGGTTAATTCTTTAAAATAGCCGTGGATCGGCCATGCCATTGCTACCTAGTATCCCACCTGGACTCATATCACACTTTGCCCAGCAAGGATTGATATTCCCATAGCTCTAATAAATCGGCTTTGATTCTCCCTGAAACCACAAATCCGTTTTGTGATACAATATCCAACAACCTCATAATCTCTTTCTTGTTTGTAGTATCAGTACTATTTGCACCCGCCATGCGAAGAGGGAAAATGGTTAATATTCCAGCAATACTTGAATGCCGGAGAATTGCATTGCAGTGATTAATCACGCTGGTAACATGCCAATTGATCTCCGTTGGAGCTAGCATAGGAATATCCCTCTTATCCCAGCACTCATAATACGTGAAGTTCCTGCAGAGAAATAATTGAAGAGCATGATAATTTGCCATGGCGAGCTTTCCATACGGTCCAGACGTGCTAGTGGGGCTGATGGACTGATTTCGCCAAGTTTCGAGTTGATGCTGGAAAATGTACGCTTCGGTAGCGAGAAGGTCTATTTCTGGATGAGTGGACCTCTGTTCTTCTGGAATTGACTCAATCTGATCAAAGAAGCTGAGACCGTGTAAGTCGTCTGGTAATACATGGACTAGGAGAACTGACATTTTGCTGAATGAAGCAATCTTAATTAAGAAGTCAAAGATTTCGTGTAGAGGCTTTAATGAAGCCACTGTAAGAGACCTAGGTTGGCTTTGCCATACATACTGGGATAGGAAAGTGTCTTCTCCATAAAGAATAGCTCGATTCCCCTCCAAAAGAGTGAATGTTTCAGAAAACTGGTCACAGTAACTGGTCTGTCCAGAGAGTTGAAGTATTCTGGACGTCCCATAGAGCATGTGTTTGGCGAACTGGTCTCCAGAGACCTCAGTCATCAACTGGAGAATAATGAGTACTTAAGGCGGGGTGCTAAGAGACCCAATGAATACATACCTCAAACAATCCGAGAAGTAATGTACACCAAAGGACGCCTTGAGATTGCACTGTATCTGATGACCAAAGACATTCCTGAAGCTTCCTAATTGAATTCCCATATGATCTCAAGGCGAAGTGGTATGGCAATTTGCCCCCATCTAAAGACCTTATACTTGGTCGCCGACTTACTTCAAGTGCACCAATGGCGATTGCTGCCTCTTGAAGAGGGGGACATGTCTGCACTAGCGGTAAAAGGTCTGACCCTAGAGTTGCAAAGTCTGGAGTAAATTCGCAGCGTTGCAAAAACAAAGAGAAGTTGCTCAAGTAAATGCTGCCGGGATGCTCGCTGACTTGCATAGGCAGTTCTGCCACTTGCAGTGTTTTCTGAGGCCATGTGCAACTCACGAATTTCAAGCCGTGCACCGAGACAGCTTGAGGCTCGCAGGGCTTATTTGTGCGAATGCAATATTCGCAAGGGGTGCCGCCTTGGCACTATCTGATGCATTAGCTAATAAAGTCACATTATGTCGGATATTTCTCGAACCTTGATGCGCCTCCTTGCACATGATTGGCAACGGGTCAATCTCTTGCGCTCATCGAGCGGACCGACGATGCGTTTAGTCCTCATTTGAGCAACTCCTTAAGAAGGCTGGGATACTGATTATTCTTCTGAGCTGTGTAAGCCATTTCAAAGAAAGGAAGGCTTATCTCATCCCGTGAGAAAGTGATTGACGCGTAGTCTGCCTCGTAATGAGATTTTGGAGTTGAACAAGCCCCATGCCTAGCTCCACAAGGCTTGACTAAATCCGGTAGTAATTGAACGCACTTCGCGGAACTCAGGCCCGGAACTCAGCCGCTTTTGGTTCCCCACTGTCATGTTATTGGGCCTTGGCGTCTTCGAATGCATGACACCTAAACATGATATGAGGGCCATGAATGTTAAAGTCATCGGCCGAAAATAAATTCTCATGAATGACCTATTTTATTATCTTAGCTTGGACTAGAGACCAAGTGCTAGGGAAACTGAAACTCGCAAGAATATTGCTTTGAGAGCTTGGCTTGTAGCCTGATTATTATTGAAAGAGAATAAAACGCTCTCCAAAGTCTTCGCTAACTTTTATTCTATGTATCCCCTGGATTTTCTATGCTGTAATGTCTAAAAAGCACTTTTAATTACTGTTGTATGATGTCGTTATAATTCCCAAATGATATCGTTTTGTCGTGACTCTTATTATGTCGCCAGGTACTTGCTGGCTATTATGAGTTGAAGGTGTAACTGATGCCATGCGTTGCAAGGCTCTTTAAACTTTTTCGCACAAAGCAAACCGCTTTTCAAGCAGAAGCGTGCGGCCGGTGATAAAGAATATGGCCGCCAAAACAATGATGGCGAGGTAGAAGCAGCCCAGCAGCTGAGCGCCTAACTTCTCAAGTAGAATGCCACTTAGTGGGTTGGCTAGAAGCAGTGCGACAGCTACGCACATATTGGTAGATCCAAAATATCGGGCGTAGTCTTTGGGCTCACATGTCTTTCCAGTGCATACTGTAGAATGTTAGAAGTGAACAGAAGTTTGTGGGGTTGATCAACTTACATGGTGACAGCACATAGAAAGATCCGGAGCAATAGCCCCATAGTGCAGTAAAGGTGTACATGAGAGGGGCTGAGGTTGTGCTGAATGGGATGAAGATCGATGAGATGAAGACCAAGATGACTAGCATGGTGCTAATCATGGCATTGAATGGCCCAACTTTGTCACCAATGAATCCGATCGAGAAACGGCCCAAGCAAGAACAGGCACCTAAGATGGATAGCAGAGTATATCCATCTTCGGTCGTGAATCCTGCTCCTCTTGCGATAGTTGGCAACAGGCCACTGATACCATAGTTGACGAACTCGACACAACAGATACCGAGTGCAGTGACAACAAAGCTCAAAGACCTGAAAGCTGACAGGTCCAATTTGAAGCTTTGGGGCTGTTGAGCAGCTGACTGCCCTTGAGTGAGTCGGCGGAACGGCAGATAGCATACCACGCCAAGCGACGTGATGAATGCGATGACGAGCGCAACAAGTCTCATAGACCAAGCCCATCCAAGTTTGCCAAAAGTAGCTCGAAGCATCATTGGGTAAATGATACCGCCCAGGGATGTACCCATGACAGCGATACCCATGGCTAAACCACGGCGGCGAGTGAAGATCTTGCCGATAACACCAATAGCTGTGACAGATCCGATACCGCTGCCGATGCTTCCAAAAAGTCCGAGACAGAGAATAAAATGCCAGTATTCCTTGCATTCGGCCATAAGCAGGAATGTAACGGTGGAGAAGGCTGCGGCGATCGGGCCGAGGATCTGAGGTCCATATCGATCAAGGATGGATCCAATTTGAAAATTGAAGATGAGTGAGAGAAAGAGGTAAGTTCCTGATATCCACCCAACCTGACTAACATTGTAGTCACTCAGCTGGTTGAGCGTGAGATGAGATTGGATTGTACCGAGTGAGTTCATAAATCCTAAAAAGACTTCATTAGCGGATGTTTGATGTCGAGCGTTGCAGTGATGTTACTTACCATAGGATGAGATCAGGAACAGCATTGATGCAAAAACGCAAAGCCAAGCGCCAATGTCTGACTCAGGGTCTGACTTGTATGGTTCCTTCTCGCTGTCTGAGCCAGGGCAGCTATCTGGTTGAGAAGGAGTTGAGGCTGGTGCATTTTCAACGTCCATTGTAGGAACGTTGTCAGCAAAGAGTGAAGGGGCAGGTGATTTTTGTCTTGCCATGATGCGAATATGTGATGTGTGATTAAACTCAATTGTCGTTGATTGTAAATATTCTTAATTCTCCGAGTACAGTCACCGACTTATAGTCTATTTATACGGTCAAAGAACCTGACTTCACCGACCAACTCCACTCACGATATATCTTGCGGTGCTCATGAGCCTCAACGCAAAAGAGACGTATCTTTGGGCTATTCCCTGTCAACGCCATTCTCCGATGTAGATCTGGCACTCGTGCCTGAGCCTCTGGCGTTAAACATGGAAGAGATTTAAAGTACGTGGTAAAGGAATCTAATAATGGCCCAAGCTCGTTCGATCGGCTCGGCCAGACCCGCCGTGTTGGGTCAACATGCTGTGGTTTCTGTCGAGAGGTTCCACTATGTGGGCCTCGTTACTAAAACACTGACGGTCACAAGCGGCTGCGACGCCAGCAAGACGTAGTAACTGAATAGTCATAGTATCCACGTCTCGGCCGTACTGCTCATGATCGATGTACGTATCCTATCAGTACGTACACGGGCAACAGCAGTACCATCTGGTTCGGTGAGCATCATGTCACAGCCGGGAATAACGGAGGTCCACCGCCGCCAGGTAGTGTACGTACATCCCCTTGTCGGTATTGCCACTTGACCTGAATGCCGACGATCTGGTTTTGGATCGGTGTGAGCTCGGGTCATGTTAAGGGGCTATTTTGAGTTTTTGTCTCTCGCCTATTAGTGTTTATATCGTGATCTGACAAGGCGGCCCTGGAACCGTTGGGTCCGTCGATCATATCATGTTGCTGCTGACTCGTCATGTTACCTGGAATTGCCACACACAGTGTTTTCAAAAAGAACCTTTTATTATCGGCTACAATATTGGAACTTTTCAATTTCACCCCTGTGGACTTCAACAGCCTACTCTGGCACTGTGAAGTATTTTCTGGAAAGAGGCGAAATCTTTTCGACAGGCTTCATAAAGAAGTGGGGTGCTTTGCTTGACTGTTAATGCGCCGATATAGGAGTCAACATATGTACCTTGAAAATGAGTCATGAAAATCCATATTTTCTAAATTCCTTGGGGATATTATATACATAAGACTTACGAGAGCGATCCCTAAGGATGATTCACCAACAACTCAAAGAATTGGAGTTTGAAAACGTGGCCCGTTCAGTCGAGCATTGTGAAGTGATCAAATAAGCTTGACTTTATAACATAAGGCGAGTGGCTTTGCGCAGAGTTCGGAAGGTAAGAAAATTCAATATGGTAAGGAACAACAGCTGTATCAATGAGGACATGAAGGCGAAAAGTCCTTAAAATTTAGGCATGTCGAAGTTGAGATGAGAGCCAGAATAGGAGGGACACGAAACTTGCCTCCGGTGATAAGAGCCTGGGCCCTTATTAGCTAATGTACTTATTTAGAAAATCGCAGAAGGAGCAATGCATTCTTTAGTGTTGTATTGGCAACCTGCAAACAACACCAGTTGCTTGCACGTATTCCCGCTGTTTCTTGATGAAAGCACTTTCCCCAACAAAAATTATCTGCAAATACCATATTCGTGAGAAGAAGTATCAGCTCAGTTATAAATATGGACAGTGGGTTAATGTATCTTCAGTGTGAAGCGTAAGGAAAAATATCGAAAATGAGGAGCATCTGCTATTATAGTTCTTGGATAATGATCTTTAAACGCAAGATTATTTCCTGATGCATCACGTGGAAGGAGCATCAGCCTTTAATATATTTTATCTGTTAGCCGAAGAAAACATGCAAGGATCTGAATATTGCCAGCTGGCTTCCGATTCGTCTGGAAACAGTCTTTTAGGCTATGTAGATCATTGAGGACCTTGAGATCAGCCCATGGAAGAGGAGGCCATTAGATCCGCAAGGCACGAGACCCAACTAATAAACTAAGCCTTCTGCCAATCTCTCAGCATAGCCGCAACGCCCAACTGCAAGTAGCATACGTATAGAGCCGCAACTCGGTTAGTTCGGTCGTCTTCGTCAAAGCTGGGCAATCCTGGAGCAGCGATTTTATTAATGACGATATCATTGAAATAAGTCCATAGAAATATTTGATCGGTTATCCTCTGAAGTACCTTCGCTTATCGCAATTCGGGTCAGAACCTTTGAAATGTCGATGCGTAAAGATATTGAGCATTTGGAAGTCAGATCATTCCTATGGACTGAGGCAAGCCGAGGAGATATCTTATCTGCCTAAGATGTCTAATAAACTAATCACAGGCAGATCTGGTGAGAGATGGCAGATTGGATTACTGTATCGATGCAAGGTAACCTGGGTCTTTGACATGTCCCACGTCGCACTGGCATCAGGAAACCAGCGGTTGGGAACACTTTGGAGAAGTGCAGAGCCAGGAGAACCAATGCATTAAGGCGAGGAAATGAAGGTTACGAGACGAGTTGCCAAATACGAAAATCAGTACGTGAGTACTAGTGAGGATCAGGTATACACAGCGAAGCGTGCAGTGGCAAGTTATGCATCTCCCAGGGTTCATAGGCTGGAAGCTCACGACATAGCCTACTCCGGATAACCACGCCGCACATCTCGTGGTGATCTCCTGGTCTGAAACCCTCCGCAATTATGAAATAGGAAGGTCAAGACCGTTGTGGAGACGATTTATGTGCGCATCATTCTCAGCTGAAAACACAATGTAACATGAAATAGCACCTTGCATGACACAAGTGAAATCGTATGCGAGACACAGGAAGAGTATTACAGTTATTGGATAAGGTTAAATGCTTCGACTGATCCAAAACGAAAATCACGAGATGGATACTATCTTCCGCTGTGTGAACTGGGCCAATGTTGATCGTATTGATGGGTACTCGTCAATAACAAGAGCCCAGGTCAGCCCACGTTGGTGATTCATGTGCGTTAGGCGCTTCAGAGATGCAGAAAGAGCGGCGTAGTTATGGTTCTGGACCATAGTACAGTGAAAGAGTTCCCAACAGAAAGAACATACGTTATTAGGCATTTCCTCAAAGTATAAGAAGCCCGATTTCCTCCCTCCCAGTTGCCAAGTAGCTTCAGACAAGAACACCATCCTCCCCTCACTTTACGACCAGCTTCTATCAATACATCTCCGCGTTGCTAAAACGTTCCAGTAAGTGTGATTTATCTTTTTCGCCTATTCATATCCCCCCCACTTACATTCGATACTCAAGAACTTCCGTCACAATGGTCAAGCCACTTTTCGTCATCTACGCCCTTGCTGCCATCGCTGGAGTTGAGGCATGCAAAAAGACATGCTCTGTTGCCGGCGACGCGGGCACCACCTGCAGCTACACCTGCACTCATGTGTGCAAGGACATATCCGCCAAGGAGGCTCGTGATACCTTTCTGGGTGCTCTACAGAATGCCGGATACTCATGTTCTGGTGTTGGCACTAGCGGAGTCAAGTGCAGGAAAACCAGCAAGTTTGGAAGCTGCTATGATCACCACTGGTCATGCGGTAGGGACTGTTAGCTCTGCCATGAGCAAGGTAGTTATTTAATGGACAAAGGGCATGGATGCAAAGGCAACTTGTGGTGACCAACCATGTCTGGCTTAGGTAGCAATGATGTAGTATGTCACTCCTGCAGTTTCTATCGATATCCCCATGTCGAATTTATTCAGTAATGTGCATTTAAAAAGATGGACCTGCCCATAATTGACACGTTCTTTTAAATACTCTTCGGAGTTAACACATAGCTTTACAACATGTGAGATTCATAATACGTAGTTTGTCTACTAAGAATCGACCATTCTTTCTGCCATGACCTTCCCTCTATTGGCTACCTTTGACCACTCTCAACCCACTTTATTTTGATTGGGGTCTTTCTATGAAAGAATGGATTTGAAGCGCTGTGCCATTGGAACCATCCCTATTTGGAGACAGAATTTGCTTAGTTGAAACGTTGACACAACTGAATAAATGCGTTCAATGTTGATATCAATAGTTTTTCTCGACGCTGAAAATCACAGTCTTCAATATCAAACATGAGAACAACTAGTATTGTCGCTACAGAGAATTAACTGACCATTATTCAAAACCGACAAGCTGTGACATTTATTGGTTTTACTTGATTGTAGGGTAAGTTTGCATAATCTCACTTCATATTATTTATGTACAATTTAGCTTTGAAGTAAAGTCAATAATAGTCTATCTGAACTATTTAAAGGATAACCCTTGTAGCAGCTTGCACAGCTAGCAGAGCCGTAGGAAAGGCCTCATGGGTTTTTCTCCTCTATAGCTATCAGAGGATGGTTGTTGGAGACATAGATAGTGGTATAGAATGTGAGTTTTTGCAGGCGAAAGGTCTCTCAAGTCCTCGACACTAAGAATAAAATGCGCAGTCTCACAATAGAGAAATGTAATCCAATGCTTTCACAATTGCCTATGCTAAGCTTTGGCCGAGAAGTGGGTAGTGGCACAAACTTGGCCCACCTCAATGATGAAGAAAGAGGCGTCGAACTGTACTAGTTTAGTTGAATTCTCCGTATTAGCCCCATTGCGGTCGAGACGTGAGATATCGTATATCTAAGCATACCCATTATTACCACCACTTCCTGTGGCGCAGCTACGCTACGATGGTTACGGACCAAAATGCGACCTCGGCAGTGAAGTTCAGCAGATTCAAGCCGAGTTAGCCGAAAAACCCTGACAGATGTGCTCGGGCCAATACCCCAAATTGTCAATTCGTCTGCTAAATACCAGGGAACCCTGCATTCACGCGACACGAGATCTAAATTGAAGGAATGCCTTGATGAAGTACTGAACGACTTTTAATTTGTAATGCCAGAGGCGTCATGAGTTGTGGTTTCGAAGCTGAAGCAAAATGCGTTTTAATAATTACAATTCATTACTAGTCGCAACCTCTTCACCGTAAACGCCACTAATACATTGGTCCCTTGGCCAGAGACTTGACCTACTTGGAATGAAAATGCCCAGGAGTGAGCTCTCCCTGAACCAAAGGTCCCTGGGCTGAACTAATTACAATTTCCGTCTTGCGCAAAATTCCGTCTTCTTTCGCCAAGATATCCTCGGCACTGTCACCAACCTGTTGATCCACTCCACTACCCAGGGGTTGCAAGCCACTTCTTCGAGAAAGATTCTTGCGATAATGTGATTGGAGCGCATAACCCGAGTTGTTCTGAGACTTGCTGCGGCTGCGACTCCCAATTCGTGACTGTTCGCTGAAGTAACGCACTAGAGGTGCAAGCGTGGGAATGCAAGCGACCATTATGCCGAGATTATTCTCTATCATGGACCATTTGATAAGGGCGGCCGAGTCGAGAAGGTTGGAGAGGGATTTAATGGTTTGGATGCGGACGATCTGGATGATGGAGATAAAGATGCCCATTGCGAAAAGGCCGAGGAGGACGAACTTCTTGCGGTTCTTCATTTGCAGCTTGAGCAACGTTGGGAAGGGGAGCATCATGCTGTGTATGCCATCAGTTAGAACCTTCACGTTTCCGGTAGGTAATGAGATTACTTACACAACAACATCGAAGACAATGGTCAACGAAGCCATAGTGGTATACATCGGTACACCCGGAAGACAAGAGCCATGCGTGATGCTCAAGTCCCATTGTTTCCGAACCTGCGACAAAAGATATGAGCATGCCAACTACCGCGGTACTTCCAAGAGAGGCTCACAGGTGTACAGAGATTGATCTGAGCAATCAAGAACGAAAGATGGAACAAGGTACAAGCGATAGACACTCCGATTGTGACTTTGTACCAGATACCTGAAGCCATGAATCTCAAGTAGGAGATGAGAAGGCTCAGCTTGAATCCGAGGATACTAGAAATATAACTTTTCGTTATACGTAAGTGTCGGTTCGATGTCGCGGGGGAGGAATCGATCTTACAAAGGCGCGCCGATGAACTGGAGCTGCAAAGATGATCAGTGTCTGGTAGAGCCGTTGGAGCGGTGGATGCCCTCACCAACATGAAGTTATAATAGTTTTCCTTGGGCAAGTCATCAATGTTCTTCAATCCAAGCCCCCATTTTGTTTCTGCGATGTGTTAACTAATCATCATCAACACTCGATTAACGAAAGTCTACTCACGTAGCACTGTGACGATTGCAAATCCACAACTCGTGATCTTTGCTGTCAGTCAGTACAAGGCCTGTGTTGTTAATGTAGATCTCTTCTTACCCATGTCGCAATGATGATCCAGTCGTCTACAGGCGAGACAAGTCAGTGCTGAACGAATATGCACGAATGGGCTTCTTACCAACACCCAACACTTTGAGCATGAACCCTCTGACGTAGACCCTTAAAATAACTGTGAGGAGTGCTGCAGCTGTGAAGGCAACAGCAATTGACGTGATTTCGGGACCGTCGGTTGGCGAGCCGCCCGGGGCGTTGTAAGTCCAGCCTGCCATTGAAAGATGTACAATAAGAACATGGGAGACAAAAGCCTGACGAACCGGGCAGTCTTATCTACTGTGATCCGTTTCTCAAATCAGCAAAAAGACTTTTGCAAATTATGCGGCCTTCCCTGTCCCTACGTTGGATATGATGTACTCCGGTAGTCAAGCAGGCTTGATTTGGCAGGTCGCTCGCCCCTGAGACCGATACGAAATACAATCCCATGCAGGGGCAGTACGAAGCCGTACCCAGACCAGTCAAGACCAATGCAACCTATCGTCCCAGCACGTTGGCATCTCATTACCGACTTGGCCGAGATAAGCTTCTGACAGGCCCGGCAGAACGGTCGCCTGGTGCCGGTAAACCTAAACATGCTAGCGCTTCGGTCCGTGTGTCACTTTCGTCGTTCGTCTCCGCTTCTGAACAGGGCCTCCTTCGGTGAAGCTAGCTCATCAAAGAAGTCCTCACCGGTGCTTGCGAACTCTATTAGTACTTATAAAACCCCAAAAAGTAAAAATGTGACAATCGCTTTTCCTGTAGATCTGCAGCAGCCTTTACCTGAGACGCTTCTGTGAGTCACCCCCTTCTTTTCTTTAGCTGGCCAAGTTTTGCTCACACGATCAGTGTCTCATTAAGCAGACATCACCATGAAAGTGACAAGTTTTGTGGCTGCGGCAGCGGCATTCTCCACTGCGTATGCATATCCTAATTCGCCCAACTGCAAATGCTTTCCTGGAGATGCCTGCTGGCCTTCGGATAACCAGTGGAAGAGCCTCAACTCCACTGTTAATGGCCGTTTGATCAAGACCGTGCCATTGGGATCTCCTTGTCATGATCCTACCTATGATGCTGAAGAGTGCAAGAACCTTCAGACTCAATGGCAACACCCTGGGATCCAGTGAGTTAATGAAACCGATATACTACAATCTCATACTAATAGGGCTTAGTATGGAATCTTCTTCCTCTGTCATGGCCCCTTGGTTCGCCAATCAGAGCTGCGATCCCTTCCAACCTCAGTCCCGCTCCTGCGAACTAGGAAACTATGTTCGTTATGCTGTCGAAGCGCGAACCAAGGCTGATGTCGTCAACACCATCAACTTTGCTCGCAACAACAACATCCGCTTCGTCATTCGCAACACTGGACATGACTACAACGGCCGATCTACTGGTGCGGGTGCGCTTTCTGTGTGGACGCACCGTCTCAAGGATATTCAGTTTAAGGACTACAATGCCAATGGATACAAGGGCAAGGCAGTTACCCTTGGCGCCGGTGTCCAGGGCTTTGATATTCTCAAGGCTGGAAATGAGGCTGGCTATGTTGTTGTTGGGGGCGAGTGTCCTACCGTTGGAATCACAGGTGGCTATACCCAGGGCGGTGGCCACTCGGCGCTTAGCACAAGCTTCGGTCTTTCGGCTCAGAATACTCTTGAGTTTGAAGTCATTACCGCTGACTCTGGTGTTGTTACTGCTTCGCCATCCAAGAATGCTGATCTTTTCTGGGCCCTGAATGGTGGCGGCGGCGGTAACTGGGGCGTGGTACTGTCCATGACTGTCAAGGCCTTCCCCGATACCAAGGTCGGCGCCGCAACTGTGGCGTTCTTCAACTCCAACAACGATCAGACCAAGTTCTACAAGGGTATTGAGACTTTTCACTCCAAGCTCCCTGGCATGGTCGATGCCGGAGCTATGGTCGTCTACTACTTCACGAATACTTTCTTCCAGATTGCCCCTCTGACGGCTTTTAACAAGTCTCAGGAAGAAGTAAAGACCCTTCTTGCGCCATTCGTCGAGGCGCTTGATGATATGGGTATGAACTACACTGTCAAGTACAGCGAGTCAAAGACATACTACGATCACTATGACACCTACTTTGGCCCTCTCCCCATCGGCAATATCCAAGTTGGAATTGCTCAGTATGGTGGCCGCCTCATCCCCCGTGACACCATCGTAAAGAATAACGAAGGTCTTATGAAAGCAGCCATTAGCATCGTTGAACAAGGAGTTACCTGGATTGGTGTTGGAACCAATGTCGCTCCATTCAGCAACACTCAGAAGCAGTCCCTTCTTCCAGCCTGGAACAAGGCCCTTGTGCATGCCACCCTCACCACGCCTTGGAGCTTCACTGCGCCTTGGTCCAAAATGTTGGATCTCCAGAACCTCATGACCGAGAAGATCATGCCTGAGATTGAAGCTGTCACTCCTGGAAGTGGAGCGTATATGAATGAGGCAGACTTCCGCCAGCCAAGATTCCAGACAGAGTTCTTCGGAACCAACTATGGCAAGCTTCTTTCTACCAAGAGGAAGTGGGATGGCCGAGGATTCTTCTATGCTCGTAACGCCGTGGGCAGTGAGCAGTGGGTAGTTGGTGACAATGGCAGGATGTGTCGGGCCAAGTAAAAAACCGTTCTAACAACGGATATAGTTTGGGCACTTAGTAGTATGCTATGAGTTGTACAGTATTCTATCGATTATTAGGCCTGGCTGATGTTAATATATGTAATAGGAAGAAATTAAGTAGATCTGCTCTCATGACATTAAGGTTGAAGTGGTTTGGGTTTATTTAGTGTTGACCCATCAGTTTGCTATATAA
>JABCJY010000544.1:0-23442 GCA_013184415.1 Fusarium concolor
CCTAATTGTGGTAGCTTCTTAGGGGCTTCCATTGGGTTCTTTTGTTTTTTCTGGCTTCAGCCACCAGCCACCCGCCAATCTTTGGACAGAGCCGCAACACCAGTGGTTTCTATCTGTATCATCGCGATAAGGCTCTTAAATTTCAACGCGTCAACAGAAGCACCCCTGGGCTTCGCGAGGGTCGTATTTACCGCTAGCAGGCGGCTAATTATAATTATAATAATAATAATGACGCTCGAGTATTGACACAAAGAAAAAAAAAAGATCAGAGCGCTTCGCGTAGCACGGAGCAAAACTCCTTCAAATGGGTACCACGATTTGCGCTGTGGGGGGAAGGCCCACCAAACTAAAACATATGCCTGAAGAGATTCTATTCTAAGCTACCAGCGCGCGTATTCACCATAGAGGTATTTGTCGCCACAAGTCTATAAATCATCCCGGCCAAGACCCTCAAGTTTCTTTCTGGGACAGGCAGGAACTCGGGGAGCTGGAATCCCATTGCGCAACTCGATTTTTCTTTTTCTGTTTGTCTTCCTTTCCTCTACTTCTTTTCTCATCTAGACTTTCAGTTAGTCTATTTTGATCTTAGAATTCTTGTTTTTCCTTCTTGTCTTTGTATTTCAAGTCTTCACTTTTTCGCGAACGGACAACCCTTCTTTGGCAGACGCAACACCTCGCGATCGATTACCGAAACACAAAATGCCTACCATGGATAGAAGAAGCGTCGATAAATCAGCATGGACCGATTCCGTCGTGTCAACCCGCAGAAACTCAGCAGAATGGCAACAATCAAGACCAACCACTCCCACCCTGAATCATCTAAGTGTCAACACCAACCATGCCACACACGTCTACAGTAAATCCATCACGCCAGCCGTCGAAAAAGGCGTAGACCCCTTCCGCGATGACGCTTCTGAAGACGAACAACATCACGACGACCATGGTAAAAACGACATGTTCGATCCCAACAGGCCCAAGATGCCGCTCAAGCAACGTCTGCACCATTTTACATGGGCTTGGTACACGTTTCCCATGAGTACAGGTGGTTTGTCACTTCTCATCTTCGCGCAGCCGCATCAGTTCCCTGGTCTCTTGGGAATCGGCATGACGGTGTATGTCATCAACATCATTCTCTTCGTGGCCATCTGCTCTGCTATGTTAATGCGCTTCTTCTTTAACCCGGGTGATATGGCAAAGTCGCTTACACACGAGCGAGAAGGCTTTTTCTTTCCCACTTTCTTCCTTTCCATTGCTACCCTTATCACTAGCACCCAGCGGTATGCCATTCCCGATAACGATGAAACGCTGGCGTGGGCTATCCAGGTGGCCTTTTGGAGCTACGTTGTTGTGACCCTCTTATTGGCTGTTGGTCAGTATAGTTATGTCTTTGCTGCGCATAACTTTGGGTTGCAGACTATGATGCCGACGTGGATTCTTCCTATTTTTCCTATTATGTTGTCGGGTACCATTGCTTCCGTTGTTGCCGAGACGCAGCCTGAGATCGCGGCTGTTCCTATTGTTGTGGCTGGTTTGACGTGCCAGGGTCTTGGTCTGTCCGTCGCCGTTCTGATGTATGCTCACATGGTCGGTCGCTTGATGTCAGCCGGATTGCCGAACCGTGAGCATCGCCCTGGCCTGTTCATGAACGTGGGCCCGCCATCTTTCACAGCCCTGGCCCTTATCGGCATGGCTAATGGACTGCCTAAGAGTCTGGATCCAGATATGGATGGCCTCCTTATCGATGTTGGCGTCATTCGCACTATGGCTTTGATATCGGGCATCTTTCTCTGGGCCCTCGCAGCCTGGTGGTGGGGAATTGCTATCGTGGCTGTCGTCCAGTCGCCTCCCGTCTATTTCCATCTAGGATGGTGGGCCATGGTCTTCCCTAACACTGGATGGATTCTTGCTACTATATCCATTGGAAACGCCATCGGCAATGAGCCAGTTAAGTGGATGGGGACAGGTATGAGTCTTGTGCTTATCTGCACATACTTCTATGTTCTCTTTAACCATGTCCGAGCTGTGATAAAACAAGATATCATGTACACTGGCAGGTAAGTTGTCTCACTCATCCCGAGAAACATGTCTAACCGATTGCTAACTTGATGCAAGGGACGAGGATTTCAACGACCACTAGTCCCAGTCGGGGGTACGAGCTGGAAATAAAGGTTTTGGGGACTGCGGGATTGGATTAAATCTCTTTAATAGAATACTAGGATATCACAGATGTTGGAAATTGTTCTTCGGGCTTGTCACCACTCTCTTTAATATGCAATCAATATTACACCATACGCTCGCTACAAGAGATAACCCATAAAACGCATAGCCTAGCTTTGCGCTGTTGAAAAGGGACCATCGTCACCAGAGATCTAGGCTCTACTATCAACCCCAACGTCAAGAAAAGAACCCGCCTTGAAAATTACTTTGAGAAGGCAGTATGATGTTTTGACTGAATCGAAAACGTCAGGTGGCAATCCCGGATTAGTCAAAGGCCCGATAATACGGCTACGTAGAGACCAAAGTCCACTTTTCTGGTCTAAACCTGCGTAATGTCGCTAAAGAATCTTTCCTTTCCAAGCCAGAAAGAAGTGGTCTCTGGAAAGCAGAACAGGAAATTCGCGAGTACGTCCAGGACGGGAAGAATCTGCTGCAAAAACTTGCTGCGTGTCAGTCCTGGGCGTCCACCAAAGCCCTATTATCCTTGGACTACCCAGGCAACACGCAGAGCTATTTGGGGAGGATCAGGATGAGTGGCAGACGGTCATTCACAAGCCAGAAATAGTCATTGATCGGTGGCTTCACGACGGATAGCGTAATATGCCACATCCAAGACCACTTGAACACCTCAAACAGGCCCAGTTACAGATTCTGACCAACCATGAACGAACTTTACTCCATCGCCACTGGATTGAGACAGTCAGGGACCCAATCATAACCAAACTCACAATACTAAATTAGGAATACAATGATGCATTGAAACACAAGACAAGATCCGTGGGGACGTTGACCTGTGCTACCTGAACGCGGCAGACGTCGTTGGCATTACGACCACTGGTTAAGCTAGAAACCTGAATCTCCTGCGAAAGCTGCGGTGCAAGGTCATGCTCTGCGAGGAAGCCGGTGAAGTTCTCGAGACCCATATCCTCACTGACCCCCTGCCTTCTATAGAGCATGCCATTTTGATTGGTGATTATCTACAGCTTCGCCCTCAGATACAGAACTATGATCCACAGAGTACGAATCCTCGCGGTAAACAATATTCACTTGACGTATCCCTGTTAGAGAGACTGGTTCAGCCTCTACACGACGCAGGATTGAGGATGCGCTTTAGTGTATTGGAGAGACAAAGGCGAATGTACCCATCAATTGCCGAGCTAGTCCACATGACTTTATTTCTATCCCTTAATGATTTAAAGATAGTTAAGGACTGCCTGTACATAGTGGGTATGAGACAGTGTCTATTCTAATTCTATTATAATTAATCTAAAAATGCAAGCCTTGTGCTCCTTATGCCGAGGCAACGTGCAGGTCGAGCTGTATCCATTCCCAGTATACCGCCCTCTGTGCTGCCCCTTGCAACTGGGTGCCTTGCTCTTTGAGGTGTGCCAAGATACTAGACTGCGGTCATCAATGTGGGTGACTATTCTTTGCTTTATCATTTCCCCGCTAACTAGCCAAGGTCCATCCCTCTGCGGGGAAGTTTATCCTGCTTTAAAATTCTGCCAAGTCTGTGCAACAGATGAAATCAAATCCGTCTGCGTTCACTTCCTCGAGATGAAAGGGTACAGAGAAATAGATCTCAGTCAAGAACCTTGCATCTCCCCAGATTGTGGCCACTTTCTTACTGTATCGTCCATAGGTGGTCAGATGCATATGGCAGCACACCAAGTTGGTGCGGTAGTTCTCCACTGACAAAAATTCAGGGGTTAAGGTGTAAACAGGGGATTAATAGTGGAGCATAAAACATGCTCAATTCTTCTTATGTTCCTGTATCGGGCTAGAAAACGCCATTGCTACCCCGTCTCTCGCTTGGCTTCTTGATATAAAATACTTAGTGGGGTCAGATCCCCGAAACACTATCTGGGCTGATGAGACAGGCCTGCACTATTGGTTGACTGTTAAATATGCTCAAATGGCCTGATGCGGAAACTCAATGTACTTAATCCCTCTTGAAGCCTTTTAAGTCAGCTTTTTGCTCCTTGTGGGCTCCGACTTTTGAGTAAGGGAGCCTCTTTCAGCCTCCGTACCGATAGTCCTTATCACTGTTTCGGCAGAAGCACCAAACAGCCAAGATGGATTCTCTTGTAAACTCCCTCAGCGTCCGCCATATCCAGAATATGAGCGAAGCTACTACCCTCGAACTCCATTGGGGCTACGCAGACCGTGCGCTGCCATGTGTCAGAGACGTCAAGACCTGCCAGTACCTCGATCTTGTCTACTCCGGCCACGACTATAGCATGCTATTCGTGGGCATCTTCTGGGCCACAGCGATCGGTGTTCTTCTGATCTGGGCTTTTGCTCGCAAACTCTGGCCGTCGCCAAAAGTAGACGAATTTATGGTCGTAGATAATGAAAAGGTTGTTTCCACGACAGCGAATCGAAGCGCAAGGGTGAAAAGGATAGTGGTCTCTTTTTCTCGTTCATATCTTTTACCAGGCTCGGTTCGCGTCATTTTTGGTCGCACGACACGCTTACAAGTATCGCTCCTCTCTATCCTGGTTATATACCTGGTAATTGCCAGCTTTGCCGGTCTTTATTACAGAGAATGGGTTGTCGCCGTGCCTGACATGCCCGACGTATACACCATCAGAACAACACTGGGTCCCTGGTCAAATCGAACTGGTGTTCTCGCTTACGCACTTACACCACTGAGTGTTATGCTCGCCAGCCGGGAATCAATCTTGAGTCTCTTGACTGGCGTCCCCTATCAAAGCTTCAACTTTTTACACCGATGGCTTGGGTACATCATTCTGGCGCAGGCACTACTCCATACAATCAGCTGGATCGTCGTTGAGACGAAGCTTTACGCACCCCAACCTAAATCTGCCATGCAACTAGTCACCGAAACGTATATGATTTGGGGTATTGTCGCGACACTGCTTATATTACTCATCTTTATCTTGAGCCTGCCTTTTGTCATTCGTCGGACTGGCTATGAGTTCTTTCGGAAAGCCCATTACGTACTGGCAATGGTGTATATCGGTGCTTGTTATGCGCATTGGGACAAGCTGTCCTGTTTCCTCTACTCGTCTCTTATTCTCTGGTTCATCGACCGGGCTTTAAGGCTTTTTCGAACTGGTTTGGTCCATTACCACTTCATATCTGATGGCTCAATTGGTTTCCAGACCATCCACGCCGCTATCAAGTATCTTCCTGATGCTGAAAACGGTGATGTCTTACGGCTAGACTTTGAGCACTCGCAGGATCCGTGGGGTATTGGCCAGCACTTTTACCCGGGTTTTACCAAACGCAGCATTTGGCAATCCCATCCATTTACACCTTTGAGCCTCCCAGTGCTTCGAGACGGCAAAGTCAAGCACTCATATATCCTACGCGCAAAGGCAGGAGAGACGAGGAAACTTGCCGAGCTGGCGCGCAGGGAACTATCCGAGGACGCCACAGTGACGACTCCTATTATTCTGTCCGGACCTTATGGAGAGTCGACTTCAAGAGACTTGACACCGGAAGTGAACTTGCTGTGCGTCGCTGGTGGTACAGGTATTACCTATGTCTTGCCCGTGCTGTTGAATCTTATCTCTCAACCATCGCTTGAGCCGCGAAAGGTTCAGCTCGTCTGGGCAATCAGGAGGGAGTTCGACACACAATGGGTTGAAGAGGAACTCCAATCTATTTGCCAAGCCAGTGGGACCCACGGTATCGAAATGCTCATCTACGTGACCCGCGAGATGGGACCTTCATCAGCAAAAGACAGTGAGAGAGAAAGGAGCGCGGGAAATAAGTTAGAAAAGGGCGACATTTCACCGTTATCGGTTCCCCTTGACTCTGGCGACTTGACCGACACGCGGAGGAGCAGCACAAAGATCTACAGTCGTCAGCCGGAGTTGAAAAGCATGGTTGCTTCATTTGTGGATAATACTATCAGGGGTCCTATCAGGGTGATTGCGAGCGGCCCAGGTGGCATGATCAGTGACCTACGATGTGCTGTTGCTGCTTGCAATTCTGGGGCACAAGTTTGGAAAGGCAATGAACGCTTTGATGTTTCTTTGACATGTGATAATAGGTTAGAATATTAGTTCTGTTGAATGCACTTTGGTGTCTACCTCCCAAATCCAGTCTGATCTACCGTATGAAGAAAACCCTCTTAAGCTGCGTTTGGTATCGAATGACATCCTAGGAGGGTCTGTATCAAGCTGAACTCCGGAGATGTACGTAGATTATCTGCCAAAACCCTTCCAAACCCCAAAATAATACATATTAGTCCTATCACTATGATTAACGCAGTTTGTGAGATACCTGTTGCGCAAAAGGTTGGGAAAATCAACTCAGGACTCTGAGCTGGTCTTGAAGCTTGTGTAGAGTTTCAAGTTTAAGTTTTAGTGGTCCGGCTTACAAGATATCGAGGATGAGGGTGAAGCTGCTGGTGAAGCAGGGCGAATATGACGCTTTGGTACATTTATTACTACGTCAATGAGATGGACGGCGGAATGGTGCGTTAGTCAAGACTGTATCTACAAGACTAGGTCTTATAGCAATATGAGATATTTGAGATTATAACAAGTCTTTCCGGGCTACGTATATCAGCAATTCTGACAATACTTAATATAGAAAGTAACTTTACAGTATATTCTTCGCCCTTGCTATCTCTTAACTCCAGTTGCCCCAATTATTGTTACAGTCCTGCATTCACACATTGATATACCAACTTGTCACTACCATCTTCGGCTTTGACTGCCCAGCATAAAGCGGCCGAGTCCTCCTTGCCTTTCTTTGGGGCCACGTTCCATTTGACTTCGCCCGCCCAGACCATCTCCCTGTCTGTAGACCCAGCTAGAGCAGTATCAAGTTGCCACTGACCCACGATAAATGGTTTTCCATCCTCTCCTAGACGCTTCCGCGGAAGAGTTCCTTGTCCTGGAGGATCAATGCACTCATCCTGACATGGACGACACCACGGGACTACCACTTCAGGGCCACCACATTCCATTACACATTGCTCAGCGCATCGGAGACAGTATGGAATTGTCACGTTCGGCCCTCCACATTCGAGATAAGTTATCTCTTGGGAGCATGTCAGGTCTTGAGCTTGGACAAGACTCAGAATGGCAAGTAGGCCAATCCGTTTCCAATACGGTTGTCGGGTGGGGTTTGCAGCGCTTGCAGCTCCACGGGTATAGCTGCCAAATGCATTCATGATGATCTGAGTACTCAAAGTCTTGTGGACTGCACCGCCTAAGCCTGGAACTAGTTAGCTGTTTTCTACTTCTATGAAAGCCATGGATATACAACTAACTTATTGGAATGTACTTCTCCCACTTGTCTCCTGGCTAAGGGATACTATGTGATCGTGGTATAGTGCGATTTAGGAAAGCTGGCAACTAAAGTCTTGTAAGATGTAGCAGACACAGAAAGCACCTGTTACAAAATAAAAGAACCAAGTCCAAGGTATATATAGAGAATTTTATCCGATTTTCTGATCGATGACTTATTTAACAATCTAATGTACATTGTGTGTTCTCATGACTATGTCAAACATGTGAACTAAGCTATTAGGTAACAATTTAACCAATAATTTAGTAGAAGGGACATATGCAGCATTTAGGGTTATCCTGCTGACCTCGTTACTTTTTGAAATATAAGAGTATTTTAATTATTACAGGTCGGCATCTGAACTTAGTATTTCAGCTTCAGTATGCTCCAAGGGGATTGGCTCTTGGCATTTCCCAGCTCTTCCTTGAAGGCCAGGGCTGTGTCAGATGCATATCTCAATCCCTGTCAGCGCTAATGCTGGAGACCAATAGATAGGCCAGATAGCTATCCGCCCATCATCGGAGAGGTCTTAGCTTCCATGTCAAAATAAAGTTGGGGCGCTAATTATCTTTAAGAGCATGCGCAGACGAAAAGAGCTATTTTATGACGTGATATACTATCCAGATGCCTAAGGAGGCTTTAGGACTCAACCTTGAGTCGTCTCTATCTCAACGAATGCGAATGAACGCTTGAGGAAGATTGATACTTTCCTCTTCACCTGAGATTGTAAGTGATGCTTGTTCAGTCCACTGAACCTGACGGCGTCTCATGCAATCCGATACTTGGATCTTGCCTGGAAATTGATCAAGATTGAGAGAGTTAACAAGGCCCATTAGCTAGGCATCTCATATCAACTATGGATACATTCCATTTGAAATTTCCGTCTCTTCACAGCGATATTCTCATCCATCTCAACCCTGCCCAACTCAACTTCTCTCAACGAAGACACAAAGCCCCCAAAAGCAAACAACGAAACCGCCGCGGCGCCAAAACAAGGCACTCTCTCCCAACCACTCCAATTCTCTCTCGTAATACTGCAGCCTCTTTTTCATTTAGCGTGGGGGCGTGAAAGACTTGGGTAATGCATTGTGCCTCTCTTTGGAGTCTAGCAATCACGAACTGTTAAAGTAAACACTATGCTTCCCGGTTGGGGCATGCTGAGTTGAGAGGATGAGAACTGACAGTGACTTCTCTAAGAATGAGTTGCGATGGTATTGGTATTTCTCAAAGATTATCCCTAGGTTCGGCAACACCTTAATGCTTAAAATCAGTGGCTTCAGCACAGAAAAATAACGGCGTCCTAGTGCTCTTAAAAAGATAGCTACTAAGTATTACGACAGCTCCACCAGCGAACTGAGGACAGCCGCGCCGATGATTTCGGTGGTTATCACGGCCTTGTAGTGTTAATATGCGCGAGACGAGACTGGTGAGAATGCATTTCATGTGTACAACAGCTACTCTTTCTGGAGTGGCGGCGGCATTGGATGAGTGCCAATTGTTTGTCTCTTATATACAAGAAACCAACAAGTCTCTGATATATACGACAAAGGTAGTGGAAATACGGGATCCCGTCCGCTCTCCCGCGGTCAAGCCATTAACGTCAGTGATTTTATTCTCCTTGTTTATGCCACTGGGTATTTAAGCTGCGTCCGCTGACACTAGTTTAGACGTATGTGTTGCGAGACGAAGTCAACATTACAAGCCTGCTTCAAGAGATCTCTAAATGAAATCACCAGCCTGTAGGGAACAGGCTGGCGGTCCATTCCATTTCCATCCACGCAGCCTCTTGTAGAATGGATGGACGTCCATGTAGGCCCACCTTGGATGGAATGGATGGAAATGGACGCTACGAGTGGGCCCGTGGAATGGATGGACGTGGAAATGGAAATGCGTGGACGCTATAAAGGGACAGTACACGTGATCCTCCCACCCGTTGCCTCCCGGGCCTCCGCAAAGCTCATTTCAGCTAACAGGTCAGTCCCTGGCACCTTTACATCCTCAAGGAGCTTCTCCGTGCTCTTAATATAGCCTCCGCAATGCCATGACCTCACCGTCTGTGTCATCCCGATCGTACTAGCATCCAGCCTGGCACGATCGTCTCGAACCATTCGACCGCATGTTGAGAAGAGCCTCTCAACATCAGCAGACATAGGAAGGACAGAGAGCACATCGAGAGCCATTTGTGACAGACGTGGATACTCTTCCCGTCTCTCATACCAATAGCTAATAGGATCTAGGATATTCTGGTCGGACTTGTGGACGTCACGGAACCAATCGCTGTATTCGTCCCCAACAGCATGTGTAGAACTGCTCGCCGCGTCCTCGGCTTGCAACAAGGTAGTCATCGATGAAGGTGGTTGTAATAGAGTCGGGGCCTGACGAGATTCTTCACGATACTCGTCAAAGGGATTCCGATATATGCGCCGCTTCTTCGTGACCGGCTCGCCGCGTTCTCGATCTCGAGAGATAATTCGCGGCTCGTAGTGAGACCGGTATAGTTCTTCTACAAGAGACTTTGCAGTTTGGATCCAGTCTAGGCGGTCTGCCCACACGTCCTCGAAATATCCCCAACGATACGCTGGGTGAAGTGCAATGGCGGCATAATAAACCGGCGTCTCGTCAAGCCGCGAGTAGTACTTGTCAAGCTTTTTCCAACAGAGGTTAATGTTAACCTTGAAGTGCTCTGGATCGGGATATCGATGGGCAGCAGCCTTATATACCTCCATTTTGCCAAGGAGGTATTCATAGCCAAGCAGGGTATCCCACGGACACCCATATGCCCCAATGTATCCTTCCTTCCGCTTGCGCTGCTGACCGTCGCCTTCGAGAGTAATCAAGACGTGCTCGAAGTGTTGAAGGACCTCGTTAAATAAGGAAATAATAGCCCAGTCCTTATCCTCGAGTTTGTTCTCATCCCTGAGGCAGAGCGGCATCTCACTGCTTGACTTCTTTCCCCTCAATACCAACCCCTCCCACTCGCTCTTCTGCTCATACCAAAGGTCCTCGAGGAAGTCCTTTAGGAGAAGGGCACGCCGAATCATATAAAGGGTGGAAAGCCAACGGGTAACCACATCAATGATAACATCTAGAGGTTTCTTCGCTCGAACCACCGGATCGTCAGACTTGCTGTACACGGTAAGCTGAAGAGACCGGAGGAGATTGGTAAGCAAGTCTGAGCGGTGGATCCAGAAGATGAGGTTATGAAGTTTCCCAACTGGTCCTTTCCGTCTCCATAGCTCGTGGGCCTTCGCATCAAGGGTCTCGTTCCCTTGGATATCGTCCTCGAAGGCCTCGGAATTATGGCCAAAAAGAAGTGCTTTAACGGCGAGATTGAGGATATGGCCAAAGCAGCGCAATCGCCGAGTTTTACCCTCGAAACCGAGCGCCTTCCCAATTTCTTCCATCGCCGTGTCGTTATTGCTGGCGTTATCGAGTGTGAAATATCCTACCTTGTGGGTTATGCCGTAGCTTCGGAGGACCTCGACCACGTGGGTGGCGATATTGTCACCAGAATGGCGGTCGACAAGTTCAGGAAGGCCAAGTACAAGCTTTCCTGGCTGGCCAAGGGTGTTGAGAAAGTAGCAACAGATTCCATACAAAGCGTGGCGATTATTCGACCTCCAACCATCGAACGCAATATGAAGTAACCCTGGAGTTGTCGCTAATACTCGCTTGATCTCAGCCTTGTTTTCTTCGTACACCTGAAGAATACGCCTGCGGACGGTATTGTGGGTAATATGCGCTTCGGTTGTCTTCACGAGTGGATTGAGATATTCGAAAGCGGCGCGGAGGTATGGATCTTCACTTTGTCGGAAAGAAGAGTTGCTGTTGATGATCCACGAGACTACCAAACGCTGGAAGTCTAGCCGATCAAAACGCCCAATGATCTGGTTTGCAATCTGCTGCTCTCGCGCGTCATGGGTATTCAACTTCATCATCTCGGCGATATTCCTCGATGGTGTCTTCTCCTTTGCTTTGCTAGGCGGCTTCCGTCTTCCGGAAGGGTCACAGACCATGTGGTCATTCCAGAGATGGATCTCTGCGTTCTGCGTACCGCTCGAGGCCGCCGAATGAGGGTTTGGCCTGCGACTGTCAACACAGACCTTGCAAACCCATCGCCGCTTTGTATCGTCATCGCTCTTCTCGATATCGTAGCCGAATTGCCATATCCACGACGATGTAGACGCACAGCGTTGGGATTGCGTGTAGCCAGGGAAGTCTTTCCAAGGGAAGAGGTCCCACGAGTTCTTCTTATCCTCTTGGTCTGGCGGCTCGAGCACCATAGAGCTGATAATTGGGCTCTCAGCCATTCTACGCGGTACAGAATGCAGTTGCAAGAATGCACTTGCATGGAGACGCTCGAACGCGGCACCGTGACGCGAAATGTCCACGACCCCATGGCTGTTATGTTCTGTTTAAAGATACCTTAATTTGTATGTGAAAATGCCTGGTATATAGGTACTTGAGATCTCTACCGACCATGACCAAGTTGGTCTACCCTGAATTACAGGGTATTTTGGGTACTAGGCTAGGGAACCCCCTACCAGTCCATACCCCTGCTTCCATTTCCACCTATCCATTCCACGGAACCCTGTCGTGGATGGATGGATTATGTAACGGTCGCCCTCCATGGAATGGATGGAAATGGATGCACGGACCATCCATTTCCACGCCGTGGATACGTGGACGGTGGACGTGGAATGGATCGCCAGCCTGAATCGACCTAGGAGGAGAAACGCTGTCGGAGTCAGATGGAAAGCGACCTGTAGAAAAGCTTCAATTTCTGGCCAATTGAGACTCTATGATAGTTCTATTATCCAGCACACATACGTACGCACATTGAGACCACCACCCAGTGGCAAATCAACAAGATGTGGCGGATAACCGGGGGAGAAAATCCGTAAAGAAAGACTTTTCTTTTACCGCATTGTCAGGTCTCACACAGAAGGCGGTAGCTGAGAACCACTATTATATTCAGTACTCGACATACATTCTAGTGTGAGCATCCCATAACTGCTAATATCTTCAATCTAAAGAATCGAACAATCACAGCCCGTTACAATCTAAGAAACTACCACCGCTCTGTGGTACATCCTCTCATGTAAAGTTATTCTAAGCTTCCTTCCGTTTAATACCAGCTCCCTTCGGGACTCTGAAGATCCAGTAGAGTCCTAGAGCGGCAACAATGTTGAAGATGATATAGGCCCAAAGGAGGCCAAAGTCTCTCCATCTAGTGTCATAAGATATCTCGAATCCGCTCAAGAACTCACTGGTTGAGGCCAGTTTGCAATAGTGGCACGTTGTTATTGACGAGGGGTTGAGAAGACGTCCCCCAGCATGATCGACATATTGACTTAGAAAATCACCACAAGTCATATTCGCCGGGGGCGCCATTGTCAGGATCTCGTTATCAGCGCATGTAACTTCTGATCCAGCAACTGCAGTCGACATGATGCCACTCATGAGATACGTTCCGGGAGAAACGCGATACACGAATTGCAAGAATTTCGGAATATCGTGATAGGTAACACTGACACTGGGAGGATGTAAGTCAAATTTGCTGACTTGAAAAAACCGGAAGCTTAACGTACCCGCAAAAGGAAATGCAAAGCATCCACAACAAACTAGCCAGCACACCAGCCTGTTCTGCTGATTCAATCCATGTGATTGCGAAGTGGGAGAAGGTGCTTGTGAAGAGCATATACATCCATAGGAGGAGGAAGATGAGGAAGCCTCGACTTTGCTCATCAGAAGTTGTGGTGTTTTGCATAAAGCCGACGGGATAATACCAGCAAAAGTACATGAAGGCAGCCATCACGCTATTCCAGGCCATTTCGACCAGGATGTTGGAGAGGATAAAGGCTACGTTGTGAAATTAGAATTGGCTTAGATCAGAATAAATGAAGGGAACTTACTATTCCATCTGTAAATTTTCGACGGTCGCTCTCGGACTTCGTATAGGGCTCGCTGGGGGATAAACATGGGCATTATTTGTTCGTTGATATTGCCGAATAAGACTAAATACATATAAATGGCGTAGAGCTGGTTTTGGAGGCCCTGGATGGTATTCTTAGCTTCAAAGCTAAAGCCGAGATAAAGAGACTGTGGCGCATTAGTAGATACCAGCGTGTGGGGGAGTCCTACACTCACAGAGAGAACAATCAGGGCAGTCTTAGACCAGATGTACGTAGGAGACCTCCAAAAGTGTTTCCAAGTCCTCAGTAACACTTGCCAGAGTTGGGTCCAGAAAGAAGCAACAAATTCTTGGTGCTGTGATCCATCACCATCTAGCATCGCGTTCGTAGTGCTGGGTGTGGTAGGCAGAGCATTAAGTCGTGCAAGCTCAGCTTTGACGAGTTTGAACTCTGGGGAGTCCCGCCAGACCTGATGCCAATCTACAGCAGCAGAAGCGTCCGCAGATGGAGGCTTGATAATGCCCAACATATACTCTGCGGGGTTGACGTCAGGGGGACAAGGAGGCGCGCCGTTTCGATGAAAATATTCAAGAAGAGTCATCGACTCTTGACCCAGGTCTAGTAATGTGAGCGACTGCATTAGCATTCATGATATACTTCCGACTTACCCCCAAAATACACTGTTCTGCCACCAGGAGCAAGTAAAAGAAGCCTATCAAATCGCTGAAATAACATGGCCGATGGTTGATGGATTGTACAGAGGACTGCTTGTCCACTCGCGGTAAGCTTCTCAATCAAATCACAGATAGCCCAGGCGGTTTGGGAGTCGAGACCCGAGGTAGGCTCATCCAAGAAGACCAGTAGTTGCGGCCGGGCAGCCAGTTCAACACCGATAGTAAGCCGTTTTCTCTGTTCAACGTTAAGGCCCTCCCCCGGGCTTCCAATGACAGCATCAGAGTACTCTTGCATATCAAGCATGTCAATAACATCCCCCACGTATTTGAGCTTCTCCTCCCGTGGAATGTTTGCAGATTGTCGAAGTAAAGCGCTGAACTCAAGGGCTTCCCGCACGGTCATCGTATTTAGATGAACGTCTTGCTGCTGAACGTAGCCAACTCGATGCTGGAACGAGGCATCAGTTGCGTTGCCATCGATACGAGTATGTCCACTAATAACTCCCATAGTCACACGAGTGGCCAGGACATCTAAGAGAGTCGTTTTTCCTGCGCCTGAAACACCCTAATCATGGTTAGCACAGTTAACAATTGGTCCACCTGATCATACCATCAGGGCCGTGGACTGGCCCGGCTTCACCCATCCATCAACATGGTCCAGGATGCGACGTTCCTTTCCCTTGATCTGGACGTCGTAGCAAAGATCTTCCCAGTGGAAAGTGGATGCGCATGCAGTCAGCCCAGACGGTTGACTGTTCCCGGCTTTCTCTGCGGTAATAGGTCGCTGGGTCTGTTGAGACTCGATATCAGTACCTTGTTGCCTTTCCACAGAAGGGGGCATCCTCCCCTTGCGAAACACAAGGACTTCTCCTTTGCTTGCCGGGGGTTTAGCAAACTCTGCCGAGACGACGTATGCCAAAAAGAAGGCGACCATGAATCCGCAGAGGATTCCAATGTTTCTGATAAAAGGTTAGTTATTAAATTTATCAGCCACGAGACAATCAAGCTTGGCTTACCTCCATTTGTGGGAAATATAGTAACCGAATGATAGGTTGATGTATCTGTCGCCGTCCACCATCGAGGATCCCGGTTGTGCACCAACGACAGCGCAGATTCGCGACTCCGAAGGGAGAGAATCATAGCCGGGGCCCGAAGGCACCATCTGGGCGCATGGAAATTGCCGGTTGTGAAACTCGTTTATCATCAGAGCCTCAAATGCATATGCGAGAGGATTGATATAGTTCATCCACCGTGACCAACCAGGCATGTACGAGGGTGGCATAGTGAAACCCGTGTAGATCATCAGGCCAAGGCTCAGAAGGGAGGCTGGTACCATTGCCTGATGAGGTGTCCGAGTAAGACAGGCTAGTGTCCTGTAGATCGACGACATAATCAGAGTTGTTAAGTAAGTGGTGAGGCAAAAGAAGAAGAAATTGCCTGTTTCGCGACGAAGATGAGTCATGAAGTAAACAATAAGGTTAAATATAACCATATTCACTGTCTTATATGGCAAGTCAATAAGGTAACTCGCGACGGCTTGAGCGGACTGGTGATAGAACGCGTATCTGTTGTGTTTCTCAACGATGGGACGCTCAGCGTACACCGTCAATACCTAACTCTATTAGCTATGGAACGCGAATTAGTAGCAATGTTACTTACTTCGAGCTGGCTGGCGAAGGCGTTAAAGAGCAACGAAAAGAAAATTGTCCCTCCGCGATAGTAGAATGTCGACGAATCATTACGGAGGTCTAAAAATAGGACACCTAACACGAGGGCCATTACCAGGTTAAACAGCAAAGCAGCAATCGTGAAGCCAGGATCAGCCCGCAGCCGTCTCCAGGCGCGCCACAGTGTAAGCAATACCTGGTCGGCATATGATATAGTGTAAGGGGATTTGCTTCTCTGGCTTTCTGATTGCTCAACGCGGCGCGACCTCTGATAGTCTGCTAGGCGTTCTTCTCGCGGATGGTCCTTCTCGTAGTCATCAAGTTCTCGGAGCAGTTCCTTTCGTATCTCGCTGGTTTGCCACCTCTCGGCAAACTCATCAGGAGTCCGAGGGACTGCGTTCTCCAAGCCGAGCTTGACGCGACGCTCCCCAGCACTGGTCATAGAGGTAAGGAAGTCAGGAGTAGTCTGCATGTGATGGCCTATTCTCTGTCAGCAACTGTGGTCCCTCGAGTCCAGAGGGTCAACCTTACATTCAAATCCCATGTCCTCGAAGTACTTCTTTGCCTCGGAAGTTTTACCGAAAAATATCTGCCTTCCTTCATATAGCAACATGACACGATCGAAGAGCTGTCATTCATGTTAGTCAAAGTCAAACTACGGCTAGCAAGCGGCTCACGTCGTATGCCGATTGCGGGGCCTGGTAGATGGCCACCGCAGCTGAACCTCCAAGCAGATCAGCCTGGAGTCGCAGGGCTTTGCAGAAATTGATGGCGTTGGCGCTGTCAAGGCCTCGAGTCGTATTGTCCCAGCATTGCAACTTCGCGGGGGTCAAGGCAGCCTCGGCGATGCTCACACGCTTGCGCTCACCACCACTGACGCCTCGAACAAAGTCGTCGCCAACTCTTGTGTCAACAGTGTGGCTGATTCCGAATATGGCCATTATAACATTCCGCACCATCAAGTCGAAATCCTTCCGGCTGAGGCCGCCAGGCATATGACGAACGGAATGGGCGCTAGCAGCGAAAGAAAGCGTTTCCCCAACTGTGAGATGGGGGAGGTGAGTATCAACTTCGGCGTTGTAGAGGACATCGGCACGAAATGTCGAGCGGATGTGCGTAGTATCAATACCTGAGTACATACATGAGTCAAGAGTCCACGGTGTTATGCTCGGTCAAGTTACAAACCTCGGAAGTTCATATACGAGCCAGCCCCGATGTCGAGCCCTGCTGTCTCGCCCGCAATGGTTTTGAGAAGAGTGGAACACCCGGAGCCGGGGGGGCCAAGCACGAGGAGGAGCTCGCCTTCCTCCACCACGCCTTCGAAGTTGCGGAGGATGGCAACTCGGCGCTGCTTGCGCTTGGGCGAGAATAACCTAAACAAGTAGGACGCGAGATCTAGTGGGTAATCAACCACACGTTTCTGGTGCTGAGAGCCACTTCCCCAACCAAACACGTCTAAGTTCCGGAATGCAACTCCCAAGCTTCGAGGCGGTGCTGAGTTAGGATCTGACTCAATCAACTTGACAAAAGACTTGACCCAGGCCCGGGCATCGAAATTTGTGGAGTTTGGGTCCAAGCGTGAACCGGGTTGGGGGTTGAGAGCGTGTATTTCAGCATCGACTGTTGTGGAAGCGCGAGTTAACTGCCGTGCAAGCTGCTCGATTTCACTCGCCATTGACGACGACTCGACTTCCGAGGTCAGGAGAGCATGTTCGTTCGTTTTGACAGTAGTATGGGTTGATGAAATCGAAGTTGACTCGTCTTGACGCCCGCTTTGCTGTGGACTCGTCGTGACGTCCCTCGGCTGAAGGTTCATCGCTGCCATCTTTCGCACGACTGTGAGACAAATTTGAGGAGTTATAGAACTTGAGATTGACTCAACATTGCACGCTAGAATCTACACGGTCTTATATAGGCCCTGAAACGCCCAACTCTTGTCCAAGAGTCTGGAAGCTGAAAGTCTAAATGTTCTACCGTTCTGGCTTGGACGTGACCAAGCGGAGCCCGCGGCAGGCCGACACCTAGGCTACCCACGGGAGATTGGGCTGCAAAAGTTCCTCCATTGACCTGAACTGCTTTAGTCATTAAATCTAGCGTCTGTTAACGGGCGCCGACGAAGTCGGAGACTTTCTGGGGAAACTCGTGGGCCAGACCCCACCAGGGTGCCAGCGGAGGGTTCCCCAGAATGAACCAAAGATCAACCCGCTTATAAGGAATCGCATTCCCCACATCCCCCGTGATTTACAGCTTTGGGGCGGCGCGATATTGTTATGATCGGAAACGTCCCCTGGGCTGCTTGCACACTCTTCGTTATTGCTCCAGTCATTAGACATGGGGGCGAAACAGCTTACCAGACTCAACCTTGTTACGGCGGTCGGACATTGATGTCCGACACTTGCGAGAAGTCCCACCGTTCTCACAGCCTTCCTTCGATGGGACAACCAGAGGCTTGCATTCATCTAATTGCCGCTTAGACAAAGTGCATCCGGAACAAAATTGCGAATAAGGACTTTGTCGAGAAATTTGCGACAACAAATGATGGTCACGTTCGTATTCTCGTATCGCTTATTCGTTTAAAAGCGAGATGGAGTACTGTACCAATATGTCTATTGGTCAAATTGGACATGTAATATGAACTTATTCTTAGACCGTTTCACTAAAACTCTATTCTCGCGATAAGCGTACCGTGGAGACTGTTCTGGACCTACCGTTGAGCTCGTAGGCAGGTGTAGTTGCCTGCTGCGGCGGAGCACTGGGGGTTGATATTTCTTGTGTTGTTCCAGCTGCTACAAGAGGGGCCGGCAGTGGCAATGATCTACGAGGCTAGTTGATTAGTCGGCGAGAAGTCTCTAACGAGATATGCGCCTGATTGCAATGGACTAAATTGCAATTAAACTTAATTGCCACTAGTTTCAGGCTGTTGTGTATTGTTCATAATAATGGAACTAAATTAGCTGCGAGTCTTTAAGTTAGCCATGTTATACTCAAGTTTAGAACTTGTTAGAGGTCATTGAGCAGTGGAAGATTAGTGTTGAATAGTGGCAAAAAGGAAGTTCATGGAAATAGTTTGAAAGGCTAATAAATATTATCAACAAAGATGACAGTTACCACCTATTGCCACAGGCTTAGCAAGCAGCTTCCAGTTGATTCTACATAGCACAGAAAAGTCATATAGAGCTTCCTCTGGAAGCTCAAGCAGCAAGGAAGAGAAGAGAAAAACATCAATATATATTTTTCACCCTGATATCTCACAAAATCTGACAGGGTGCCTGTCAGGAATTAGCGCGCTGTCGGCAATGATTACGGGAAGCCGGCATTTAAAGCGCCCGCACCCCTTTATCCTGACTCATGTCAGACCTTATCTTTTGAGACTAAACCCGTACACACTAGCGCAAATGCACAGAGGATCCCGCGGGCAGCGACCATACCGTCATCGTCAGCTTTGAGAAGATGCCCCGCGACGGCATGCCGTGCTCCCCCCCAACGACTTAAAGTCGTGTGCCAGAAAGGGCCCCGTTTGTTCTTTTACAACGTGCCTCGAAGCCATATAACCCGCCACCCAAACGTAAACATCAGAGAAGAACCACATTGGAATATCCTTTCGCAACCATGACGACTGAATGCACGCCAATTCCGCAGCCTCCCCGTCTCCCCTTGCTGGGCAACGTTGGCGACATTGACATGGAGCTCCCCCTGCGGTCTATGATCCATTTTGCAACAAAGTACGGTAAGAATGTCTTGATGGCTTTTCGCTTGCCACAGCCTGGTTCGCTAATTCCATAGGTCCAATCTACAAATTAAACTTGGCCGGCCAAAAACTTGTGATCGTTTCGTCATACGAGTTTGTCCATGAAGTCTGCGATGACAAAAGGTTCAAGAAGTCCATTGAGGGTGAACTTGAGGTAAATAGCTGTTTCAGCAATGCATGTGATAGGACACTAAGTTTTCGGCACAGGAGTTGAGAGCAGTGGTGCATGATGGTCTCTTCACTGTAAGCAACCCTCCGATAGCAAATATGAGCCCAAAAAGGAATCAAACCTGACACTTCCCAAGTCCAAAGGTGTGGCCGAACCAAACTGGGGCATTGCCCACCGAGTCCTGATGTCCGCCTTCGGTCCCATGGCAATCAGGGGCATGTTCGACGAAATGCACGATGTTGCGGGTCAACTCGCCATGAAATGGGCTCGACAGGGGCCCGCCGCGCAAATTCAAGTTGGGGAGGATCTGACACGACTCACGCTAGACACTGTCGCGCTCTGTTCCATGGGATTCCGATTCAACTCTTACTACCGCGAGGACATGCATCCTTTCATCACGGCCATGTACGCTGTGCTGAAAGAGGCCGGGGACAAGACCATGAGAGTGCTCCCCTCCGTGTTCTACAAGTCTGAGGATCACAAGTTCAAGGCCAATATCAACCTGCTGAGGTCCACAGCCCACGAGGTCTTGGAGTCAAGGAGAAAGGATCCTGAGGTTGACGGTCGAAACGACCTACTGACCGCCATGCTTAACGGGGTGGACCCTGTGACAGGCTGCAAAATGACTGACGATAGTATCATCGACAACTTGATCACTTTCCTTGTTGCAGGTCACGAAACTACTGCCTCCACCTTGACCTTTACCATGTACCAAATTCTCAAGCATCCCGAGGTTTATCGCAAGATCCAGCAAGAAGTTGATAGTGTGCTGGGAAAAGGCCCTATATTAGTAGAGCATGTTGGAAAACTTAAATACCTGTCCGCGGTACGTGGGTGTTTAAGCCAGCCTGGACCAACGAACTCTTCGGTTGATCCCTCTCTTTGTCCCAGTTCTAACAAGAGGCTCATTTAGGTCATTCGAGAGACTCTACGCCTCAGCGCGCCGATCCCGGCGTTTGCTAGGGAGGCCATCGAAGACGAAACGATTGGTGGCAAGTATAGAGTCAAGGCTGGAGAACAGATCATCTGTCTGCTGGCGAAGTCCCACCTTGATCCGGCGGTCTATGGTCCCACTGCCGAAGAATTCCAACCCGAGAGAATGATGGAGGAGAACTACGATAGTCTGATGAAGAACTATCCGAATTGTTGGAGTCCATTCGGCACCGGAATGCGAGCCTGTATTGGCCGGGCTTTTGCATGGCAAGAAATGGTACTCGCCCTGGCATTGTTGATGCAAACCTTCAATTTTGTCATGGATAACACGTCTTATACGCTGCGTGTCTCGCAAACGCTCACGATCAAGCCCAAAGACTTCTATGTTCGGGCGATCCTTCGAGAGGGGCTCACGCCTACTCTTTTGGAGGCCCGTTTGGCCGGCTCTTTCGGTGGTGGTGCTGCTGCAGCCACTCCAGTGCCCCAGGCAGCGAAAGATGCCGCAGGTGTCAACCAAGAGAGTTCATCAAGCGTCGGAACGAGAGCGGATGGATACATGACGCCGCTGGCCATCTTTTACGGGTCAAATGCTGGAACTTGCTCCTTTATGGCCCAGAAATTGGCAGCAGATGCCGCAGCGCAAGGTTTCAAGGCCACAGTGGAACCTCTGGATGCGGCTCGAGAGGCACTCCCCACGGATGGACCCGTTGTAATCATCACATCTTCTTATGAAGGGAAAGCACCTCAAAATGCCGCCCATTTTATTGACTGGATCGAGAATTTGGATAGCGATCACCTCAAAGACGTATCGTATGCCGTTTATGGCTGTGGTATGTTCAGAGTGAACCCACCTCTACAATTGATTGCTTACTATGAATAGGCCATGGAGATTGGGTGAAGTCATATCAGCGCATTCCAAGGCTGGTAGATTCTTCGCTGGAGAATCTAGGGGCTTGTCGAATCGCTCCCATTGGCACCACCGACGCGAAAGACAGGGACATGTTCACGGACTTTGAAGCCTGGGAGGACGAGGTGCTCTGGCCTGCGCTCGCAGAGCAATTCGGTGGCAGAACCGATGAAGGCGGGGACGCGGAAGCAGGCCTCAGTGTTTCATTCTCGAGTCCCAGGGCATTTACCTTGCGCCAAGATGTTAAGGAGGCAGTGGTTGTTGAAGCTCGCAGTCTCGGGCCGAGGGATTCAAGTGCCGGGAAGAGGCATATCGGATTACAACTTCCCACTGACATGCTGTACTCTGCAGGTGACTACCTCGCCGTGCTGCCGCACAACCCCAAGGAGACGGTGGCCCGAGTCATGCGGCGCTTTCATCTGGCATGGGACTGCCATGTTTCCATTGCGACCTCCTCACCTACAACGCTCCCGACTGACGTCAGCATTCCTGTCACCGACGTGTTGAATTCTTATGTTGAACTTAGTCAACCGGCAACTAAGCGTGTACGTATTATGACCCGCACTCACAAAGCGCCGTACTGCAGCTCTCGACTAATAAGGAATATAGAATATCCAGAGTCTCAGCCAACTTGCCAAAGAGGACGACGTCAAGCAGAAAATCAAGCATCTTGGCACTGACGGCTACGATTCAGAGGTCAAGGCCAAACGGCTTTCTGTGCTAGATGTTGTCGAACAACTTCCCGACCTGCCAGTCCCATTTAGCCTCTTCCTCTCTATGTTGCCACCAATGCGACTGCGCCAATAGTAAGCCATCAGCCACCTCCATTCCTACGTACATGACAGCAACTAGCAAGAATACACGACATTTGCTCTGTGCTTATAGAATTACGCTCTAACTTTATGATCTTAATAGCTCGATATCCTCCTCTCCACTTTCCAACCCAGGGATAGCAACCTTGACATACAGTGTTCTCGACGTACCAGCTCTGTCGGGCAAAGGCCGACACATTGGAGTTACATCGTCATATCTTTCATCCCTTACTGTAGGTGAAAAGGTCCAAGTCTCAGTCCGTAACGCAGCAGGTAGCTTCCATCTACCTGTCGATATGGACAAAGTCCCCATCATCTGTATTGGCGCCGGCACCGGCGTAGCACCATTCAGAGCCTTTATCCAAGAGCGTGCAGTTGTGTTGGGGAGTGGCCGCCCCCTTGCGCCTGCGGTCTTGTTCTGCGGCTGCCGCGACCCCTCTGTCGACGACCTCTACCGCGACGAGTTTGACGAGTGGGAATCAGCCGGCGCTGTCACCGTGTTTCGGGCATTCAGCCGAAAGCCCAATGCCTCACATGGGTCGAAATATGTACAAGACCGCATATGGCGTGAAAGGATGACCTTGGTCGAGCTATGGAACAAAGATGCCAGAATTTTTGTCTGCGGCTCTAACAAGATGGCAAATAGTGTAAAAGATATTTTATTGCAGATTGTGGCGGAAGAAAGTGGGAAGGACGGGGAGCCGATGAGTGAGGAGGAAACGGCGGCATGGTTCGACAGCATTCGCACCGAGCGTTATGCCACAGACGTGTTTGATTAGACGGTTTCAGGCTTGGGCAGTAAACCACTGTAAAGGGTATAGAAGTAATAGCAGCTCTCGGCCAGCAGTTTGCTTCAGGGGTTAAATGATAACATGTAGCCTACAGCACTTCTTTGTCTATTTATAAAGTGACTACCCGTTGACTTATGCTGGGCGAGCCCGAGGGGCCCAATAGGCATATGGGTACCCGTGGGCATTATCTAAGCGTGGATGGCGAACATGTTATGACCCTAGCGGTTACGTCATGTAGGGCCCGTTATTTCCCTCTAATCGTGAGGACAGAGCCACCCTCTTGTGCAGGACCGACCTTCTAGACTACTCAGTCTAGTAATAAGATAAGGACTAATAGC